>JARQOD010002561.1:0-76054 GCA_033576555.1 Oophaga sylvatica | reverse complement strand
ACAAAAGGTTATGCAAATAAAAACATCCAAAAAAATAAAAAATTTAAAGGGTATGGTTACAGACAACATAACAATCGCATTTGTCATAAAATTTAAAGGCCTTAAATTTTTTATTTTTATATTTTTTTTTTTTTTTCATTTTTTAAAATTTTTTTTCCTTTATCTTTATTTTGATTTTTAATTTTTTTTTTTTCTAAATCAAAAGAAATCAATATTTAAAAAGTAAGTCTGTATAGAATAGTTTAATTAAACATGTGAAATATCGGTTCTTTAAAAAGAAAATGTTCTAATTTGATAAATGCAATAATTTTTCATCTTTCATTAATCATATTCACATTTTGGTTCGGCTATACATTCTTACCTTTTTTTGGCTAATAAATATATTCCTTTAAAACCCCTTACTCCCATCGGCGTATATCCCGTCCATGGTTTCCTGGGCCGTATGACCGGGGTCGGGTTTTGTACTCATAGGGGGATCAGCTGCGCTCCCCTCCGCAGCTTCGCCCCCCCGGGGGGTCAGTGATATCACAGCTGACACCCCTGACTGTGTTCAAGGGGGGTCCGGACCGCTCCCGGGCCATTAACCCTCACAACTGCGATCAAAATGTCGCGGTTTTTTCTGGGGACAGGGGGGGATGCGCGGGTGTGGGGGTCCTGGCGCCCCCCTGAGACCCCCAGAGCAGGCGATTGACCGCTGTTCTGGGGTTCCTCCCTCCCAGGACCCAGATCCAAGATGGCGCCGGGGTCCTGGAGGGAGGCGGCTACCTCAGTGCCTGCCGAGAGCAGGCACTGAGAAGCCTGCATCTATCCCTGTGCGATCGCTGGTGTGACAGAGTGCTGTGCACACTGTCACACCAGCGATCTGATAAAATACTGTGATGTCCCACCCTGGGACAAAGTAAAAAAGTTAAAAAAGTAAAAATAAACATGTGTAAAAAAAAATCCAAAATGAATAAAAAAAAAAAAAAATATTCCCCAATAAATTCACTTCTTCCTGTAAATAAAAAAAAAAAACAAAAAGTACACATATTTTGTATCGCCGCGTCCGTACGACCCCCCCTATAAAATTGTCCACTAGTTAACCCCTTGTGAACCTTAAAAAAAAAAAAAAAAAGAAGCAAAAAATCAATGCTTTATATCATACCGCCGAACAAAAGTGGAATAACACGCGATCAAAAGACCGATATAAAAAAACATGGTACCGCTGAAAACGTCATCTTGTCCCGCAAAAAACGAGCCGTCATAAAGCATCATCAGCGAAAAAAATAAAAAGTTATAGCTCGCAGAATAAAGCGATGCAAAAATAATTATTTTTTATATAAAATTGTTTTTATTCTATAAAAGCGCCAAACATGAAAAAATGATATAAATGAGGTATCGCCATAATCGTACTGACCCGAAGAATAAAACTGCTTTATCAATTTTACCACACGAGAACGGTATAAAACGCCTCCCCCAAAAGAAATTCATGAATTGCTGATTTTTGTTCATTCTAACCTCCCAAAAATCGAAATAAAAAGCGATCAAAAACGTCACGTGCTCAAAAATGGTACCATAAAAACGTCAACTCGTCCCGCAAAAAATAAGACCTCACATGACTCTGTGGGCCAAAATATGCAAAAATTATAGCTCTCAAAATGTGATGATGCAAAAACTATTTTTGCAATAAAAAGCGTCTTTTAGCGTGACAGCTGCCAATCATAAAAACCCGCTATAAATAGTAAATCAAACCCCCCTTTATCACCCCTTAGTAAGGGAAAAAATAAAAAATTAAAAAAAAGTATTTATTTCCATTTTCCCATTAGGGTTAGGGTTAGGGTTGCGGCTAAAGTTAGGGTTAGGGTTGGCGCTAAAGTTAGGATTAGGGTTAGGGTTGGGATTAGGAGTGTGTTAGGGTTAGGTTTGTGGTTAGGGTTGGGACTAGGGTTAGGGGTGTGTTGGGGTTAGGGTTGGAGTTAGAATTGGGGGGTTTCAGCTGTTTAGGCACATCAGGGGCTCTCCAAATGTGACATGGCGTCTGATCTCAATTCCAGCCAATTCTGCGTTGAAAAAGTCAAACGGTGCTCCTTCACTTCTCAGCTCTGCCATGCGTCCAAACAGTAGTTTATCCCCACATATGGGGTATCAGCGTACTCTGGACCCCAAGAGTTATTGTGCAATTTGTCCTATTTCTTCTGCTACCCTTGGGAAAATAAAAAACTGGGGGCGAAAATATCATTTTTGTACAAAAAAAATTATTTTTTTGTTTTTACGGCTGTACATTATAAACTTCTGTGAAGCACTTGGGGCTTCATAGCGCTCACCACACATCTAGATAAGTTCCTTGTGGGGTCTATTTTCCAAAATGGGGTCACTTGTTGGGGATTTCCACTGTTTAGGCGCATCAGGGGCTCTCCAAATGCGACATGACGCCCCCAGACCATTCCATCAAAGTCTGCAATCCAAAACGTCACTACTTCCCTTCCGAGCCCCAACGTGTACCCATACAGTAGTTTTCTCCCACATATTGGATATCAGCGTACTCAGGACAAATGGACAACAACTTTTGGGGTCCAATTTCTCCTGTTACCCTTGTAAAAATAAAATATTGGGGCAAAAAAATCATTTTTGCAAAAAAAAAAAAGGATTTTTTATTTTTACGGCTGTGCGTTATAAACTTCTGTGAAGCACTTCGGGGTTCAAAGTGCTCACCACACATCTAGACAAGTTCCTTGTGGGGTCTATTTTCCAAAATGGGGTCACTTGTTGGGGATTTCCACTGTTTAGGCGCATCAGGGGCTCTCCAAATGCGACATGACGCCCCCAGACCATTCCATCAAAGTCTGCAATCCAAAACGTCACTACTTCCCTTCCGAGCCCCAACGTGTACCCATACAGTAGTTTTCTCCCACATATTGGATATCAGCGTACTCAGGACAAATTGGACAACAACTTTTGGGGTCCAATTTCTCCTGTTACCCTTGTAAAAATAAAATATTGGGGCAAAAAAAATCATTTTTGCAAAAAAAAAAAGGATTTTTTATTTTTACGGCTGTGCGTTATAAACTTCTGTGAAGCACTTCGGGGTTCAAAGTGCTCACCACACATCTAGACAAGTTCCTTGTGGGGTCTATTTTCCAAAATGGGGTCACTTGTGGGGGGTTTCCACTGTTTAGGCGCATCAGGGGCTCTCCAAATGCGACATGACGCCCCCAGACCATTCCATCAAAGTCTGCAATCCAAAACGTCACTACTTCCCTTCCGAGCCCCAACGTGTACCCATACAGTAGTTTTCTCCCACATATTGGATATCAGCGTACTCAGGACAAATTGGACAACAACTTTTGGGGTCCAATTTCTCCTGTTACCCTTGTAAAAATAAAATATTGGGGAAAAAAAAATCATTTTTGCAAAAAAAAAAAGGATTTTTTATTTTTACGGCTGTGCGTTATAAACTTCTGTGAAGCACTTCGGGGTTCAAAGTGCTCACCACACATCTAGACAAGTTCCTTGTGGGGTCTATTTTCCAAAATGGGGTCACTTGTGGGGGGTTTCCCTGTTTAGGCGCATCAGGGGCTCTCCAAATGCGACATGACGCCCCCAGACCATTCCATCAAAGTCTGCAATCCAAAATGTCACTACTTCCCTTCCGAGCCCCAACGTGTACCCATACAGTAGTTTTCTCCCACATATTGGATATCAGCGTACTCAGGACAAATTGGACAACAACTTTTGGGGTCCAATTTCTCCTGTTACCCTTGTAAAAATAAAATATTGGGGCAAAAAAATCATTTTTGCAAAAAAAAAAGGATTTTTTATTTTTACGGCTGTGCGTTATAAACTTCTGTGAAGCACTTCGGGGTTCAAAGTGCTCACCACACATCTAGACAAGTTCCTTGTGGGGTCTATTTTCCAAAATGGGGTCACTTGTGGGGGGTTTCCACTGTTTAGGCGCATCAGGGGCTCTCCAAATGCGACATGACGCCCCCAGACCATTCCATCAAAGTCTGCAATCCAAAACGTCACTACTTCCCTTCCGAGCCCTAACGTGCGCCCATACAGTAGTTTTCTCCCACATATTGGGTATCAGCGTACTCAGGACAAATTGGACAACAACTTTTGGGTTCCAATTTCTTCTGTTACCCTTGTGAAAATAAAATATTGGGGGCGAAAAAATCATTTTTGTAAAAAAAAAAAAAAGATTTTTTATTTTTACGGCTGTACGTTATAAACTTCTGTGAAGCACTTCGGGGTTCAAAGTGCTCACCACACATCTAGATAAGTTCCTTGTGGGGTCTATTTGCCAAAATGGAGTCACTTGTGGGGGGTTTCCACTGTATAGGTGCATCAGGGGCTCTCCAAATGTGACATGACGCCCCCAGACCATTCCATCAAAGTCTGCAATCCAAAACGTCACTACTTCCCTTCCGAGCCCTGACGTGCGCCCATGCAGTAGTTTTCTCCCACATATTGGGTATCAGCGTACTCAGGACAAATTGGACAACAACTTTTGGGTTCCAATTTCTTCTGTTACCCTTGTGAAAATAAATATTGGGGACGAAAAAATCATTTTTGTAAAAAAAAAAAGATTTTTTATTTTACGGCTGTACGTTATAAACTTTAGTGAAACACCTGGGGGTTAAAAGTTCTCACCACACATCTAGATAAGTTCCTTGAGGGGTCTAGTTTCCAAAATGGCGTCATTTATGGGGGTTTCCACTGTTTAGGCAGATCAGGAGCTCTCCAAACACGACATGGCGTCCAGCCAATTCTGCGTTGAAAAAGTCAGACGGCGCTCCTTCCCTTCCAAACTCTGCCATGCACCCAAACAGTGGTTTACCCCCACATATGGGTATCACGCACTCAGGACAAATTGCACAATAACTTTTGGAGTCTTGTTACCCTTGGAAAAATAAAAATTGGGGTGAAAAGATCATTTTTGTGGAAAAAATATGATTTTTAAATTTTACGGCTCTACGTTATAAACTTGTGTGAAGCACTTGGGGGTTCAAATTGCTCACAAAGATCTAGAAAAGTTCCTTAGGGGGTCTAGTTTCCAAAATGGGGTCATTTGTGGGGGGTTTCCACTGTTTAGGCACATCAGGGGCTCTCCAAATGCAACATGGCATCCAATCTCAATTCCAGCCAATTTTGGTTGGAAAAAGTCAAATGGTGCTCCTTCCATTCCGAGCTCTGCCGTGCGCCCAAACAGTGGTTCCCACCCACATATGGGGTATCAGCGTACTCAGGACAAATTGGACAACAACTTATGTGGTCCAATTTCTCCTGTTACCCTTGAGAAAATAAAAAATTAGTGACTAAAAGATAATTTTTGTGGGAAAAAAATAGGATATTTTATTTTCATGCCCGGGCATTATAAACTTGTGTGAAGCACTTGGGGGTTCAAAGTGCTCACCAAAGATCTAGATAAGTTCCTTAGGGGGTATAGTTTCCAAAATGGGGTCACTTGTGGGGGGTTTCCACTGTTTAGGCTCATCTGGGGCACTGCAAACGGAACATGACCCCCATCAACGTCTGCATTCCAAAACGTTACTACTTCCTTTCCAAGCCCTGCCGTGCACCCAAACAGTTCCCCCCCCACATATGGGGTATCAGCGTACTCAGGACAAATTGACAACACTTTTGGGGTCCAATTTCCTTGGGAAAATTCAAAAATTTGGGACTAAAAAATCATTTTTGTGGAAAATTGTTTTTTTTTTTTTTTTCACACCCAGGCATTATAAGCTTTTGTGAAACACTTGGGAGTTCAAAGTGCTCACAACAGATCTAGATAAGTACCTTAGGGGGTCTAGTTTCCAAAATGGTGTCACTTGTGGGGGTTTCCACTGTTTAGGCGCATCAGGGGCTCTCCAAACACGACATGGCGTCCAATCTCAATTCCAGCCAATTTTAGTTTGAAAAAGTCAAACGGCGCTCCTTCCCTTACGAGCTCTGCCGTGTGCCAAAACAGTGGTTTTCCCCCACATATTGGGTATTGGCGTACTCAGGAGAAATTGCATAACAACCTTATCTGTCCATTTTCTCCTTTTACCCTTGTGAAAATAAAAAAAAAAGTTTGTAAAAGATCATTTTTGTGGCTAAAAAGTTAAATATTCATTTTTTCCTTCCACGTTGCTTTAGTTCCTGTGAAGCACCTGAAGGGTTAATAATCTTCTTGAATGTGGTTTTGAGTACCTTGAGGGGTGCAGTTTTTAGAATGGTGTCACTTTTGGGTATTTTCTGCCATATAGACCCCTCAAAGTGACTTCAAATGAGAGGTGGTCCCTAAAAAAAAATGGCTTTGTAAATTTTGTTGTAAAAATGAGAAATCGCTGGTCAACTTTTAACCCTTATAACTTCCTAACAAAAAAAAATTTTGGTTCCAAAATTGTGCTGATGTAAAGTAGACATGTGGGAAATGTTATTTCTTAACTATTTTATGTGACATATTTCTCTGTTTTAAGGGAATAAAAATTCAAAGTTTGAAAATTGCAAAATTTTAAAAATTTTCGCCATATTTGCGTTTTTTTCAAAAATAAACGCAAGTTATATCGAAGAAATTTTACTTCTAACGTGAAGTACAATATGTCACGAGAAAACAATCTCAGAATCGCGAAGATCCGTTGAAGCGTTCCAGAGTTATAACCTCATAAAGAGACAGTGGTCAGAATTGTAAAAATTGGCCCGGTCATTAACGTGCAAACCACCCTTGGGGGTGAAGGGGTTAATAAAGTTTTAGTAATAAAGATGGAAACACTTGTTACATGAAAAACACACTGACACCTATGGGTTGAAAAGGTAATTACATCAATGACATAAAAATGTTCTATCTCATGAAGAATATGGTTAATAATGCATTATCATTTATTATTGTTTCACATACAAACATGAATTCCATATTACTATTCTGATAATAATTCTATGGATATTACTGATTGCTATGGTACGCTGTGATATTATAGGTTAGGGAAATTACCAGATTTGGTATAGAATAGGGAATGAAGACTTCAAGCAAGATATTGGAATTACGTTAATAAAGACTTTTCATATTTCTAAATTCAAGTAAATTTAAAAAAGTTGCAAGAAGAAAAAACCGAAGTTCCAGAAGGTAAAAAGGCTACATGATGTCTGAGTAATAATAGACTGTGTCAATTACAATTCATTTCATCACTGACAACAACTGCAGTATCCACCACTGACACAACTGCAGTATCCACCACTGACACTGCAGTCCACTGACGCAGATCGCAGTATCTAACCTGACAGCCACGACTGCAGTATTCACCACTGACAACTGCAGTATCCACCACTGACAGCCACGATCGCAGTATCTAACCTGACAACCACGACTGCAGAGGACGATGATCCTATGATGCTAATATGAACTGTGTGATCACGCTTTTATCACGTTCCAGTGGTTTCCTATCATCTATGAAGCTTCAATGAAAGCTGGTGAACAATAAGTTGTCAGGAAATTACAACCCTGACATGAGTCCTGTGCATTAGGACTAAGGACTGGTTATGGTGCTATCTTTAGCAAGGAAGAGTCATTTTAAACCCTTGTTTTGCTGACCAAAGACGTCACACCTGTTCCAAGACCATTGCGGATGGCATGGAGGATTCCAGAAATATCCAAGGCGAGCCAATGTAAGTCCAGGTCTTTAAAGGTGACACTGCTCAGATATTAAAGCTTCATTTCATCAATGGACTTTGTTTTCTTATCAACATGTGAATTTATGGACTTTGATGGACACATGACACACGGTCTCTACAATATCTACATGTTATTTCAAAGGAATTATCATATAAAGACTGTGTTTCAAAGAATCAAGAACAAGACGTCAAGATGAAGACCAGATGACATCAGATGATGATGACTGGACCGGAGATGTTTCGATTTAGGTTTAGGAAAGTATAATACACATATTTTATATGAATATTGATCACGGCTTACCATAACATGAATTCACATAACTATGTTATTGAGTGTGTGTAACAATAATCTGAAATTATTATTATTATTGAAATTAAATTATTTTGCCAAAGAAGAAGAAAAGAAGATTTGATTATCCTAAAGATGAACTTCTCTACTTTGAGGGTTCCAATTAATGTCTGTCACCCTCAAAAGGGGGAATTGTTAAATATTAATTATTGGTTATGGATTTATTCTACACTCAATTCTGTACTGAGCACATTAACGTTCGCTGACATTACAGATGCTATTTCTGTATGGTAAAGTGGCAACTCCATATACAGAGATCACATGATCTAAGGGACATATATAATGGCTACACGAAGGGAGGGGGCTCGCTTGCTCTCTTGCACTCTCTATACAGACACATGGGACAAGGACTATGATGAATGAACAGCCAGCTGCCATGTAACCACGTGTTGCTTCTCTGAGACGCTCTGACAAAGGACAGAATGTCATTTTGCCATTCAGGACACCAAGGAAAGATGTGTACAAGTTTTGCTATGGACAAATGGACAATCTCTTCGTAACTATTTCACTCATTTTATGTTTTTCTGTAATGATGTTTTTTTGGTAAACAGTCCAATAAACCACTACATTTTTTTTATAAGAAACGTGACATTTTCTTTAAAGTATCGCATCTGGTAACAAGTCCTTGAAAAAATATACAAAATTAAGCATTTTTAACAGTCTTCAATGTAGATAACCTCTCTTCCAGATTCTGCAACTTTTCCTCCAACAGGGACACAAGCTTGCATTTCTGGCATGTGAAGTTTGGCTTTTCCACTGGTAAGTCTGTGAACATGTAGCAAGAAATGCAGCTCACCACATGGCTCCTGGCCTCTTCCATGTTCTTATTGTTCAAGAGATAATCAAACGGTGAAATATAAGCCAAAACTCCAGTGTTCCTTGAGCTCGCGGAGACTCTTCACTTATCCTAGAAGGCACTGGGAATATGCAAATTATCTCCTCGGGATCGCCTCATGACAGATTGATCTCCAGCCATGTCCTCATCAACACCCACACCTGTGTTAATGGAGCAATCACTGAAAAGAGGTTAGCTGGTCCTTTTAAGGCAGGGCTGCAATGATGTTGAAATGCGTTTTGGGGGATAAAGTTCATTTTCTAGCCAAATATTGACTTTGCAAGTAATTGCTGCTCTTTATAACATTCTGGAGTATATGCAAATTGCCATTAGAAAAAGTGAAGCAGTAGACTTTGTAAAAATTAATATTTGTGTCATTCTCAAAACTTTTGGCCATGACTGTATGTCATTTGAGAAGCGATGTCTCTCCTTTTGTGCCCTTTCTGGGTAACCCGGGCTTTCTTGGCAGCTGACCTATTAGATGTGATTCTTCAGTTTTTGTTTTAGTCTTTGCCTGATGAAGAGACCTGAGTAGTCTCGAAAGCTTGCAATTTGTTACCATCTTTTCAGTTAGCCATTAAAAGGTATCAACCACTGAGGACTCTCAAGTCTAAATATTTTTCTATGTACTGGCTAACACGGTACGAAGATACACATCGTTTCCTAATTCCAAGAATAAAAATAAACACCCTGCAAATATAAACGCATATAAGCACATGGCAACAAGAAATGGAACAACACACCACCCAAAAATTATTTTACAAAATATAGTGTTGTAAATTTAAGAATAAAAGTCCATTTTTGTATTTAGTAATAATGCATAAGGAACACTATGTTAAACCATAACATAGTGAAGACAATGGATTTTGTAATACTCACTCATCATCATCATTGCAATTTATATGTGACAGTCACACACATTTCAATTATTTCAGTTAAGAAAATTGTTACTTTGGACAGCATGTATGACATGTCCAGCATGGACTCATCAATGTGATGACGCAATAATGTAAAATAAAAAATAACCATTTGGGGGGAGTGGCCTGGCCTCATGTGCAGCAGGACGTGAATCTCAGGAGCTCCTGAGGAAAATTCTCCATCGTGTTTTTTACAGCTAAATCTCAAGCTTTATAAGCTCCTTTTAGCAGGATTCGGCTTTGTCTCCCTGCGGGCTCTACAGGGATATACTTCTTTTTACAGTTAAGCCACCCTGAAAGCTTTAACAACTTGCGGCCTAGTGGGACCTGGTGAGGCCTGACCGCGGCCTACACGTGCAGTTGTGGGCCTCTTCACAGGCCAGAGACACCCAAGCATCAGCAGCTAATCTCCTGTGCCTGGACTGCAAATACCAGACTCTGGCTCACGGCACACCGGTACTGAGGATCGCCATCCAGCACAGTGGAGGCACCAGCGCGACATCCCGTACTTCCACCGGCGCTCCCCAGCCTGCGGTGGGACATCTCCAGGCAGGGGCACGGACCTGATTGCCGACCCCGGACGTCAAACACATCGCAACACTCCCGGGCCCTACCTGCGGCTCTCCGGATCTCCCCATCTCCAGCAGCCATCCTGTAGGTGTCGCTCCGTCGGTATCGGCGGATCGGAGGTGCCCGGTAAGACACTAACATCCCACGTGGGCCCCCGACACCCTGGCACTGAGGATCTCCCTTCTGCGCAGCGGAGGCACTGGCCCGGCGGCTACCGACGCTCACCGGCTGGCAGCACGGCATCTCTCAGCAGAGCGGTGCTTGCGACGGAGCAGTGTTGTCATTGAGAGTGGCTGCGACTCTGCTGTGCTGCTGTGAAAATTAACCCAACAGCCGGCAAAATACAGGAGATCTTCCTTAATTTTAAGGTACGTCGTTTGGGTCCCTGGCTTGGGCCTGATTTCACGGCCCTCAGATATCAAAAGCAGGCTGGGGTTTGCTGAGCCGAGTTCTACTGGCCCTTACTGACATTGGTTTACTGCCCAGAATCACAAGTGAGCCCGATATATATTATATATATTATATATACATATTTTTTTTTTTTTATTTTCATCTGCGCTCTTGTGAGTCTGCCGGGAGGCGAGGCCGAGGATCGGCCGCTTTTTAGCAAAGCCCTCCGCTGGTTTTCTGATAGTTATAATTAGCGGGGGAAATACCTGGATGGGGGACTTGGCGATCAGGTCCGTCTTTCCAGGCTCCCCGGGAGGCTCTAGGCGTCAGGGACGCCGCATAGCGTGATACGGGCTGTGGGACAGTCGGAGTACACATTCTAAATAGGAACGACATGTTATACAGCAAATTCTAATGTAGCGTTCCTTGTCTGAGACATCACCGCCATTTATCTGTTCATCAATGTCACTGAGCATGGATAAATTCGTAGGCAAACAAACTAAAGGAGGCCGAGCTTCTACCCGAAACCAACAAGGATCATCATCGCCTAAATCCATCTCTGACACAAGTAGTGAGACTTCTCATTCAATTGTGGACGCCATTATGGAACGCCTTATGCCCGAAATAGACTCTAGATTTGCCACTCTTCAAACTTCAATAGATTCTATAATATCTCAAGTTAACAGTCAGGGCACTCGCCTAGATGAGGCTGAACAACGTATCTCTGATTGGAGGATGTTGCCAGGGAGATGACTGAACGTCTGGAAGGAAAAGAGAAAGCAATCACAGAGCTTCAATCCAAAGTGGACGACCTGGAAAATCGTTCCAGACGTAACAACTTGAAACTGATAGGTATACCTGAGTCAATACGCCCCTTTGAACTGCTAAAATTAACATCTGAGTGGTTACCGGGCGCCTTGGACATTCAATTAACATCTGGCTCAATGATGGTCGAGAGAGCACATAGAATAGGTCCGCAGAGGGGAAAGGACAATGATAGACCCAGACCAGTGATTTTCAAGGTCCTTGACTATCAAGATAAAATTCGTCTACTTACTGCCTACAGAAAGAAAGCGCACTTATCCTATGAAGGGCACAAAGTTCTGATGTTTCAGGACTATTCGGCCATGGTGACGACCAGACGTAGGGCCTTTAACCCGATGTGCAAAATGCTGGCTGACAAAAACATTAGGTTCGGCCTACAATATCCAGCAATACTACGCTTCAATATATCTGGGAAAAACTGGGTCATTGATGACCCGGTGAAGGCTCTGGAGATTGTCCGAGAGACCTCTCAGCCGCCATGAGCAGGTCTCTGAATGGATCACTGAGTGACATTATCATAAATCATACAAGGTGATGTCAATTGACATATGTTTGTTATGTTGGTGGTTTTTGCTGTATTTTTATCTCTGCGTCTTATGTTGGGATGCAGATTTAGGGGAAATGTTGAATATGGTACACAGATACAAATTTTGTGGGAGGGAAGGGTTTATTTGGGAGAAGATCTCTGCATTCGACTTCAGATAATCAATAATCCTGGGATTCTAATGCCTACTCGCTGGGATAGGCTGGGATCCTACTATTGTATAACAGTTATGTCTTGTCATTTCTTCCGCACTGGTGTGGGTTAATGGCAGATATTAACAGGCAAAAAACGTCCACTAGGACATCTCTCCTTTGGTGCTCTTGGAATGTCAATGGTTTGAACTCCCCGGTTAAGAGGAAAAAAATTTTACATTATTTACATCAAAAAAATTTTCATATTGTACTTTTGCAGGAGACACACTGGGTGAAGGGTAGCCATCCAGGGCTTTCTAGTAAAAAAATTATGGTATGTGCGGAAGCCTCCTTTACCAAAAAACAGAGGGGAGTTGCTATTTTGATAAACAGGAATATTGACCATGAAATAGTGGATGTACTAGAAGATCCTTTGGGGAGGTTTGTTTGCATTAAGCTGGTTTTAGAGGGGACAACTTATAGTGTTATTAATATTTACGCGCCAAATTCGTCAGATCCATCCTTCCGGGCTAAGGTGCTTAAGAAAATTGCAGGATGGGACACCTCCAATATGATTGTAGGTGGTGACTTTAATGAGGTGCATGATATCGAGATAGACAGATCTAACTCTCAATCTCCTCATGCATCCACGCAAGGGAGATTAATACAATCTTTTCTAGATCACTTGGGTTTGTTGGACATCTGGAGAGTGCAACATCCTGTTGAGAGAGATTACTCTCACTTTTCACATGTTCATAACTCCCATGCTAGAATTGATTACTGGTTGTTGAACCCCTCACTCATGCCAAGAGTCACACACACCAAAATTCTGGACATACATATTTCAGATCACGCTCCGATAACGTTCAACCTTAAATTAATTAAACCAATCTGTTTTCACAGGAGATGGAGGTTCCCGTCATACCTATATCACTCAGATGACTTCAAAAAATTCATACAATTCTCATGGGATACATACAAATCTGATAACCAAATACATTGTGAAACACCAATTCTTTTCTGGGACACCTCTAAGGCAGTGTTGAGAGGGCAAATAATTGCATATATTTGTCATAAAAAAAAGCAGTTGCGGGAGCGGACCCTGGTAGCGCAAAAGGCTTTAACCTTAGCATATAAAAATTTTAAATGTAATAATTCATCCCTCACGAAAAAACAATATCTTGAGGCAAAAGAATCGGCGGATACACTCGCACATGAATGGGCCACATATAGTATTGATCTCCAAAAGCATAAATTTTTTAAGTGGGGCAACAAACCCGGCAAATTACTTGCATCTCTTACCAGACCGTACAGAAAGGCCACTAGGATTCACAAAATTCGATCCAAAGAGGGCAAAGTGGTGATAGAGAATGAGCAGATTGTAGAGGAATTTAGATCGTTTTTTGGCACCTTGTATAAAGCAGAGGAGAGAGAGGGGGACGATATTCTCAACTTTATGCAAAAAGAGGTGGCACCTTTACTAACTGAGGAACACAGGGAAATCCTTAATGCTCCTATATCCCCCTCAGAAGTCATCCAAACTATTAGCTCCTTGAAGCTCTCTAAATCTCCTGGCCCTGACGGGTACAGTAATGAATTTTATAAAATTTTGGGAGGCAGTATAGGGACACATCTTTGTGAAGTTTTTAATCAGATGGTGCGTTCAGGGCGGCTCCCGGACCGTTTCAATGAAGCAGATATAATAGTGCTCCCCAAGCCAGGCAAAGATTCCTCATTAGTGGAAGGATACAGACCAATTTCGCTCTTAAATTCAGACTTTAAAATTTTTACTAAAATCCTAGCAAACAGAGTGCAAAGAATAATTCCCAACCTGATATTGCCCCAACAAATTGGGTTTGTCCACGGGAAATCCATAACTTACAACATACGGACGGCTTTGGGAGCTATCTCTTATGGAAAATCTCATGGCTGTTTAGAGTCTATTGTGGTTAGTCTGGACGCCGACAAAGCGTTTGACAGGGTTGCATGGGATTATCTCCTAGACATCCTGGAATACAGAAACTTTGGCTCGTGGTTTTGTGAGGCGATAAAGTTGATATATAAGAATCCGGAGTCCAGGCTGGCCATAAATGGTATACTCTCTTCCACATTTGAAATCCAGAGAGGAACGCGTCAGGGCTGCCCCTTGTCTCCCTTACTTTTTAACATAGCTTTAGATCCTTTACTTAGAACCCTCCAAAACTCTTTAATATTCAGAGGCATAGAGGTAGGCTCCACCTCTCTTAAAATTGCGGCATTTGCCGATGATATACTCTTTTTATTTCCAACCCCAATGCGGCAATACCGGTTATTATGGAGGCCCTAAATCATTTTGGCAAATGCTCAGGCTTTAAAATAAATTATAATAAGTCAGAGGCCTTGGCTTTATTTGAGCAAGGAAAATTAAATAACGCAGCATTTCCTTTCCAATGGAGAACATCATTTATCAAATATTTGGGTGTTTATCTCCCGGCAGAT
The DNA here is from genome assembly GCA_033576555.1 of Oophaga sylvatica. Taxonomy (NCBI): domain Eukaryota; kingdom Metazoa; phylum Chordata; class Amphibia; order Anura; family Dendrobatidae; genus Oophaga; species Oophaga sylvatica. Next base: position 61,383 of record JARQOD010002561.1, on the reverse strand, counting down.
CTGGCGTCCTTATATCACATTAATATTAGACCCCTAATCACGTCCATATCTAACCTTTTAAACTCTTGGAAACACTTTACGTTGTCCTTTTCTGGAAAATGCCATTTAATTAAGATGATAATTTTTCCAAAATTATTGTATATTTTCCAATCACTTCCTATTTTGTTGTCACGTGCTGATGTTAATACTCTAAACACTGCCTTCAGGAATTTTATATGGGGAGAAAAAAAGCGTACGCGCCTAGGTCTAATCAAACTACAAGCCCCAAGGAGGAGGGTGGCATCAACTTCCCAGATATTGCAAAGTATAATCTAGCAACAAACCTCAGATACGCCATTGACTGGTTGAGAGGTAGTTCACATTTCACAAACGTACTATTAGATCAACAATTGAGTCCAAAGGTCTCTTTACCAGCATTATTACATATGACTAACGAGGACTTTATTGCAGAAATAAGAAACCACCCCACCTTATGGCAAACTATACAGACATGGAGGAAATGCCGGAGACTATGTCAGTCGAGAAGCGATGTTTCTCCTTTTGTGCCCTTTCTGGGTAATCCGGGCTTTATGGGGGTGAGCCGCCCTTATCTTATGTAGAGCTGGCTGGGCAGGGTTGTATCTTGGCAATTGATCTGTTAGATGATAGATTCTCTATGCTCTCATTTGACACAGCAGCACGGCGTTTCACAGCATTTGAGAATAGGCCCTTCCTTTTTCTTCAGGCAAGGAGTTTAACTTTGAAAGGCATGGCTGCTGGGGGTGGAGAAAGAGGGAGGAACGCTTTGGATGGCTTTCTTAGGACCGCCAGGAAGCAAATAACCTCGACAAGTAGTATTTACACACTGCTGCATAAGCAATGGTCATGGGAGGGCAAAAAGACAGGTCCAGCACGATGGGTCAATGATATACAGAACATAACAGTAGGGGAGATATTAGACGCCACTATGATGCAACGGAAGGTGATCCCCTCTAGTAGTTATGCAGACATGTCTCTATTACTCCTCCATAGAGCTTATATTACCCCACACATTAAGTCTAGAATGTCTCCAGGGGCACATTCACCTGTTCCAAATGCGGGACAGGAAACACAGACATATTTCATCATATGTGGGGATGTCCCAAAGTGCAAAAATTATGGCGGTCTATTCATGCTGAACTCCTAAATCTTAGCGGAGTGGCGTTTTCTCTGACCCCTCAATGGGCAATATTTAATATACTTGATAGCTCTCAACTTAAACTCCCCAAAAATGTCAAAGCCATGTTAATAATATGGGCCTCAGCCGTCAGGAAAAGTATATTGCAACATTGGTTGGATCCACTGCCTCCACCCAAATCCCTCATTTATTCAAAAATTCTGTATATTTTTCGAATGGACTGGCTGGATACCCTAACGAATAAAGAAAAACTGGCTGGGAAATTCTTAACCACATGGTCATTTTTCATTCCATCTCTGACTCAAGACACTAGGGACAAATTAAGGTCAAATTTTGAAAATACTCAGTGGTATCTTCTTAAGAAAATTAGTGGACATGATCCTATTCCTTAAAAATTTTGTTGGTTGTCAATAGAATGCAGAGAAGTTATAAAGGTTTACATGTTGGGGGGATGGGAGGGCGGAGGGTAGGGGGGGGACATTTATGAGTATTATACTTGTGAAATAAGCTTGATATCCTTAATCTTGTATGACTTTTTGTTAATTCAGTTTATTACTTCATAATTTGTATGATGAAAATTTACTGTAATACTCTTATAATTCAATAAAACATATTGGAAAAAAAAAAAAATAACCATTTAAAAAACATAATGCATTGTCACAATTTAAGTGTGTGCCTGCAAGTGTAGGTGAAACAAAGGCTACGGATAGCAAAGGTATATTCTATGTCTGTATCAGACAGTGGACAGCCTCTGATGGGTAATGGCAATGTTATACTGTACGTCAATAAAGTCTGCGGCTGCAATCATGCATTTTTTGCTTGTACAGTGTTGAAGAGGGTAAAAGCATGTCTGGTTGCGCAAGGCTTTATCCGTCAACACTACCTTCCTACTGTCACGCGTAGGGTAGGGTAGCGTGTGTCTATTATATGACTCTCTATAAAATGTGACCTTACGCAGCGTTATTCTGCCCTAGGGACGCCAAAAATACGACAGCAGTAATCATTTTCTGTATAATACTCCACCTATGAGCAAGAAAAAAAGCACGTTCCCTCTTTAACAATCTACAAGACCAACAAGCATGATGGTTGACGCTGCCTTTATTGAGGTACAGTATTAGATCGACATTGTCCATGAGTAACTATGCACTGTGATACCTATCAGAGGCGTATCTAGGCTTTCTGGCACCCGGGGCAAGAATTTGTTTCGGCGCCCCCCCCCCCGCACACATGCGATTTGCACACTTAGTCATGTAGCGACGAGCTGCTCTCCCTAATGCTCTCAATGTTCAGTGAAAAACTGAGAGAAGCAGAAGAGAAGCTTGATGTCACAGGACCATAAGTATGAAAATGGCATATGAGTGAAGTGTCCATGTGACGACTGCTGGAACCTGCAGAGCTGAATCCTGACATTGCAGCTTCTGAATTCTCACAACTAATGCTCTGCACACTTTTAGGATTCTCCCTTACCGGTGGCGAGAGTACACGGTCATGTCAGCACAAGCATGTGATTTATATACTTCTGGCCACATTCCGACTAGACGTGCCCGGCCTCGCTCCGTTCATTTTCATTGAGTGAGGCCACATGTCTAGTCAGCATGTGACCGCATGTATGTAAATCACCGGCACGAGAGAATCCTGACAGCGTGCAACGCGCACTGTGAGAATTCAGAAATTGACTAATTCTCATGTTTTTATTTATGTTAGGAGCATTAAAGGGGTTCTCCAGGTTTGTGTTGAGTCTGCAGTCATTCTATGTGACACAGACCTGGAGAACCCCTTTAATGCTCCTAACAAATAAAGACATGAGAATTAGTCAGTATCACAAATAGTATTTACATCCAGGTACCTTATAGATGACGTAGTCTCTGGAGTCGTTCTCCTTTTCTTCATCTTGTCAAGATCCCATGATGAGTTTTCTCATCCACAGCCGTCTCTGCAGACCTCCATCTTCTCCACTCTTCTGCACCAACTCTCCGCACGATGCCCTTAAAGACAGAAGAGTCATTATAATGCCCCTAAATAAAAATATCTGCAATATACTGTCACCTCACACTATTCCCCTCCCTCCTCACACATCCCCCCTGTTCAGCATACTGTCTCCTCATATATTTACCCCCTCACTATACTGTCTGCTCACACATACCCCTGACTCCCCAGACTGTGTCCACATACATTCACCCGTTCACTCCCCATACTGTCTGCAACCATCCCCCATACTGTTTCCTCATACATACATACATACTCTTCAGTACCCTCAAATCCCCCCACATATTAAATACCCCTATCCCCACTCCAAATCCCCAGCCCCCACACATAAAATAGCCCCCCATCCCCACTCCAAATCCCCCCACACATAAAATAGCCCCCCATCCCCACTCCAAATCCCTGGCCCCCACATAAAATAGCCCCCATCCCCACTCCAAATCCCTGGCCCCCACACATAAAATAGCCCCCCATCCCCACTCCAAATCCCTGGCCCCCACACATAAAATAGCCCCCCATCCCCACTCCAAATCCCCCCACACATAAAATAGCCCCCCATCCCTCACTCCAAATCCCCCACACATAAAATAGCCCCCCATCCCTCACTCCAAATCCCCGGCCCCCACACATAAAATAGCCCCCCATCCCCACTCCAAATCCCCCCACACAAAAAATAGTCCCTCATCCCCACTCCAAATCCCCCACACATAAAATAGCCCCCCATCCCTCACTCCAAATCCCCCACACATAAAATAGCCCCCCATCCCCACTCCAAATCCCCGGCCCCCACACATAAAATAGCCCCCCATCCCACTCCAAATCCCCCACACATAAAATAGCCCCCATCCCCACTCCAAATCCCCCCACACATAAAATAGCCCCTCATCCCCACTCCAAATCCCCCCACACATAAAATAGCCCCCCATCCCCACTCCAAATCCCCCCACACATAAAATAGCCCCTCATCCCCACTCCAAATCCCCCCACACATAAAATAGCCCCCCATCCCCACTCCAAATCCCTCCCACACATAAAATAGCCCCCCATCCCCCACACATAAAATAGTCCCCCATCCCCACTCCAAATCCCCCCACACATAAAACAGCCCCCATCCCCACTCCAAATCCCCAACACATAAAATAGCCCCCCATCCCCACTCCAAATCCCCCCACACATAAAATAACCCCCCATCCCCAAATCCCCCACACATAAAGTAACCCCCCATCCCCACTCTAAATTCATCCCACCATACACACACATTACGCCCCCCCCCATCTTTGGTGGTATCTTCAGCTCCATATTGGAGCACACTTACCACCATCATTCCCCCACCTTGCCGCCGCCGGTCAGTGACGTCAGCAGCGTGATCACATGACCTGATCACGCTGCTGGCGTCGCTCTGACCCACAGTCAGAGCTTCAATTGTACTGGCGTCTGTATAGACGCCAGTGCAATTGATTCCTGGCTGGGAGAATCTTCTCTGCGCCGGCTGTCAGCTTGACAGCCGGCACAGGGAACCACCGACTCTCAGGCCGGGGGCGGCAGAACGCAGCCGCGGGGGAGACACTGCGGACCGCCGCATTAGGCGGCCCGACTGCGCCCCCCTGCCGGCTGCGCCCGGGGCACTTGCCCCGGCTGCCCCCCCTAGATACGCCCCTGATACCTATATACCATTATTAATTTATATCTGTTGTGGTTGTTTCACCAGCACTTGCAGGTATAACTACCTATTGTCAGTATGCATGATGCACTTTCTAGATGTAATAATTTATTATTGCACATTATTACCAGGTTTAGATGCTGGCCATTTCATATATGGTGTGTGAAGTTACAGTTGGCATCAGTCTGTGTATTTTATTATGTCTGTCATAAATAAAACTCGTGAGGATGATGATGATGATGTTTATGATTCGTACATCCATTGACTGCATTATCTTACAGGTACAGATAAAGTTCCTTAAAAAGCATTAATTGATAAGTATGAAATGTACTTTTATGCATTAATTTCAAAAAGTGAACACTATGTTTTAGTTTTTGTTACCATTTCTAATAGACATGTGCAGATATGCGCTGTGATGACAAATTATTATTTGTCCATATTTCTTCTAAAAATTTATCATTCTAGGCCTGGAAAACTTCAAACTTTCCTGTTTTAAGCATAACAATCAGGGTGACGGCTCTTCCCTATTTTGAGCATGTTCCACATGGGTTTTTCTGTGCATGTGTAGGGAACAGGAGACTTCTTGCCGGACACACAGCAGGGGAACAGCTGGCGTTACTGAACCCCACTAACACTATAGCTTGTGTATTGGTCTGTGGACACAACACTTCTGAGCAGCAACTGGCAGTGTTGTAGCCCAGGGAGTAGAGTTCAGGTGGTAGAAAGATGAACATAACAGGAGACATGGATAACGTTGCCAACCAGTTATTTAATCGGAAACCGGACAGGCAAATTCAGGCGAGATCCATGCCTTGTTCATTTTCAGAAAAGTAAGCCGGTCTACATTATCGGAGGATAGTTGCATGCGACGGTCTGTTAGTACACCACCTGCAGCACTAAAGACGCGCTCCGATAATACACTGGCAGCAGGGCAAGCCAGCACCTCCAATGCATACTGGCTAAGCTCTGGCCATGTATCCAGCTTAGAGACCCAAAACTTGAATGGGGAAGAGCCATCTGGGAGTACACTGAGAGGGAAAGACATGTAGTCTGTCACCATCTTACGGAAACGTTGCCTCCTGCTGACTGGAGCCGTCTCGGATGGTGTAGACATTTGTGGCGCTGCCACAAAACTTCGCCACATTTGGAACATACTGGTCTTGCCCTGTGCAGAGGCGCTGCTTGTGCTCCCTCTTGTTGCAGAGCTGTCTCCACTGCCTCGACGCACAGAGCTGCTTTGTAAAGCAGTAGCAGCAGCAGTGCTCTCGGCTGGAATGGAGAACATTATGGATTGCACCAGTGTGTCTTGGTACTCCCGCATTTTACGCTCCCGGTTCAACGGTGTGATGAGGCTTTGAAAGTTGTCCCGGTAGCGAGGGTCTAGGAGGGTGTACACCCAATAATCAGACGTGGTGAGAATGTGGGCGATGCGGCGGTCGTTTCTCAGGCACTGCAGCATGAAATCAACCATGTGCTGCAGACTCCCAACTGGCCAAGAAACGCTGTCCCTGCAAGAGGCGTCATCTCTGCCTGCTCTGCATCACCCCACCCTTGCTCTACATACTGACTAGAGCGTTGTGTACCTCCCTCTGGAGCGATGTCTTCCTCCTCCATTGACTCCTCCTCATCCTCCTCACAAAGTGACCCCTGCCTAGCCCTTTGTGAGGAACCACGTTGCGCTGACTGTCCAGAAGGTGATGGAATTTGTGACTCCTCATCCTCCACCTCTTCCAAAACCTCATCCCTTAGTGCTTGCAGTGTTTTTTGAAGCAGGCAGATAAGGGGGACAGTCAGGCTGACTAGTGCATCATCTGCACTCGCCATCCATGTTGACTCATCAAACGCACGCAAAACGTGGCAGATGTCCTTCATAGAGGCCCACTCAGTAGTGGTGAAGTGTGAACGGCGCAAATTGCGAGTTGATTGCGCCTGATGCAGCTGATACTCCATTACTGCTGGCTGCTGCTCACACAACCGCTCCAACATATGTAACGTGGAATTCCACCTGGTGGGTACGTGTTGTGAATGGGCTTGAGGTGAGTTCTGAGCAGAGGCTCCCTCTGGTGGTTACAAGCGGTACTGGTCTGTTCAGTGAAGATTGTGAGGACTGGGAATCAGGTGTTACTGACTGGTCTTATATAAGGGAGTCACCTTCCCATCAGGGTTGCCGGTGAGCAATTGTTCTGGTCTGAATCCTTGATTCCAGTTTCCCTTGTAGCCTGCTGTGTCGTGTCTGCATCTCCTTCTAACAGATAAGACATTTTCTTCTTTTTGTTTCTGTGCTTGATTTTTGCATTTTGTCCTGCACTTCTGTGGGGGCCTTCTGGGTCCCCTCAGGGGGCTTTTGCCCTCTCAGTTTAGTTCAGCCACTGATGTTTGTACTTTTGCTTTTTCCAGTTTTTTCAGTGGCTGCTGTTTTGATTTTGTTACACCAGAGAGCTAATTTAGGTGGTAGAGGTCGTGTGATCTCAGGTGTTTTTGAAATTAGTAGAGTTGGTGCTTTCAGGGTTTTTTTGGGATTGCAGTAAGTACCCTTCCTATCCTTTTCTATTTAGTTAGTTTGGGCCCCAACGTTTGCTCATACTATTTTCTGTCTGTGTCAGTATTTCGTCTTGTCTAACCGCCATTACGTGTTTGGGGGCTTGATATTATCTTTGGGGTTCTGCTCCGGGGCAGATAGCTTTCCTATTTCTATCTTTAGGTGTAGTTAGTTTCTCAGGCTGTGACGAGGCGTCTAGGACCAACGTAGGAACGCTCCACGGCTGCCTCTAGTTGTGGTGGTTAGTCAGGGTACTGCAATCTCATAGATTCCAACTGCTCTGGTGTATTGCCTTTTTGCCTGCACTCCTCAGCTACCGAATCATAACAGTATCACCGGCCCTAAAAATTGAAAATTGTATGGTACTCACAGAAGGGAAAAAATATTGTGAAAGAAAAAAAAAAAGGTTGTCAGAGTTGATATTTTTCTGTTTGTTGCATTTTTTTTTTTTTTTTCCCTCTGTATCTCTGGGTGCTGGGGAGGATTTTTTTTTCTCTCAATGGAGTTTGCACAGTTGTCTGGCCGTGTGGATCAGCTTGCCACTGAGGTTCGGAGTATTGCTACCTATCTTGCTAGGTTGCCTGTTGTGGAACCTAGGATTCCCATGCCAGATTTGTTTTTAGGGGATCGAGCTAAGTTTCAGAATTTCAAAAATAATTGTAAATTGTTTTTTGCCTTAAAATCTAAGTCCTCAGGAAACGCAGCGCAGCAGGTTCAAATTGTCATCTCTCTCCTGCGCGGCGATCCTCAGGATTGGGCTTTTTCCCTGACACCTGGGGATCCTGTTTTGAGTGATGTTGATGCATTTTTTCAGGCTTTGGGGTTATTGTACGATGAGCCTAATGTCACTAATCAAGCTGAAAAAGCCTTGTTGGCATTAAATCAGGGGCTTGATGACGCTGAGTTATACTGTCAGAGATTCCGTAGGTGGGCAATCCTGAACAAGTGGAATGACGACGCTTTGGCGGCCCTTTTTCGGAAGGGGCTGTCAGATAATGTAAAGGATGTTATGGTGGGATTCCCTGTCCCCTCTGGTCTCAATGATTCTATGTCATTAGCAATTCAAATTGACAGACGTTTGCGTGAGCGGAAAGTATGCGTGGAATAGTGTTGCCTTGTGAACCTGCTTCTGAATCCATGCAGTGTGATAGAGTGGTGTCTGGGGCACAGCGTCATGAGTTTCGAAAGCGCAATGGGTTATGTTTCTACTGTGGTGATGCCTCTCATGCTATTTCAGTCTGCCCTAAGCGGGGAGGACGTTTTGCACGCTCAGTTGTCTTGGGTAGTGTTCAGACTAAGTTTTTACTAACTGTCACTCTGATATGCTCTCTGTCCTCATTTTCTGCTCAGGCTTTCGTTGATTCTGGAGCAGCCATTAACCTGATGGATTATGATTTTGCTAAACGTTGTGGGTTTCCCTTGATACCCCTACAGAAGTCTATTCCCCTTCTGGGGATCGATTCTACCCCTTTGGCTGAGAATAAACCTCAGTTCTCTACTCAGGTTATAATGAGGGTTGAACCTGATCATCTAGAGTGCTGCAAATTTTTGGTTCTGTATAATCTGCATGATATTATCGTACTGGGTTTCCCTTGGTTACAGTCTCATAATCCTGTTTTGGATTGGAAATCTGTGTCTGTAACCAGTTGGGGCTGCCAATGTGTTAATACCAACACTCCTGTTTTTTCTGCCTCCCCCAGGCTCAGGATGTTCCTGACTTTTTGATTGATTTTTCTGATGTGTTTAGCGAAAGTAAATCTGCATCCTTGCCTCCCCATAAGAGCTATGACTGCGCTATTGAATTAGTGCCTGGTAGTAAATTCCCTAAAGGTCGCCTTTTTAACTTGTCTGTACCTGAACATGACGCTATGCGGTCTTATATCAAGGAGTCATTGGAGAAAGGTCATATCAGACCATCCTCTTCACCCTTAGGTGCCGGTTTTTTCTTTGTGGCCAAAAAGGATGGTTCATTAAGGCCGTGTATTGATTATCGTCTTTTGAACAATATTACTGTGAAATATCAATACCCGTTACCCTTGATTTCTGACCTGTTTTCCAGGGTGAAAAACGCTACTTGGTTTACCAAGCTTGACCTCAGGGGGGCATATAACCTTATTCGCATTAAGCACGGGGATTAATGGAAGACGGCATTCAATACCCCGGAGGGGCATTTTGAGTACCTTGTGATGCCCTTTGGGCTCACTAATGCTCCTTCTGTCTTCCAGTCCTTCATGAATGACATTTTCAGGGATTTTGTGGATAAATTTCTGATTGTTTATTTGGATGATATCTTGATTTTTTCCAATGACTGGGACTCTCATGTGAAACATGTTCGAACTGTATTCCAGATTTTGAGAGAGAATGCTCTGTATGTGAAGGGATCAAAGTGTCTTTTTGGCGTACAGAGGATCTCATTTCTGGGATTCATTTTGTCCCCATCTGTTATTGAAATGGACCCGGTCAAGGTTCAGGCCATCTGTGATTGGGTCCAACCTACTTCATTAAAGGCTCTTCAAAGATTTTTGGGTTTTGCCAATTTTTATCGTAAATTTATTGGTAATTTCTCGGTTATTGTTAAACCATTAACTGATTTGACCAAAAAGGGTTCTGATGTGGTGAATTGGCCTCCTGAGGCAGTCTCTGCATTTCAGGAACTTAAGCAGAGATTCACTTCTGCTCCTGTTCTACGGCAGCCTGATGTTTCTCTGCCATTTCAGGTGGAGGTTGATGCCTCTGAAATTGGGGCAGGTGCCGTTTTGTCCCAAAAAGATCCAGAGACCTCTAAAAGTAACCCTTGTGCCTTTTTCTCTCGAAAATTTTCTCCTACTGAACGTAATTATGACGTGGGTAATCGGGAGTTATTGGCCATGAAGTGGGCTTTTGAAGAGTGGAGACATTGGCTGGAGGGAGCCAAACATCGGGTGGTGGTCCTTACGGACCATAAGAATCTGGTTTATCTGGAATCTGCCAAGCGACTCAATCCTAGACAGGCCAGGTGGGCCTTGTTTTTCACACGTTTTAATTTTGTGGTTTCCTTTCTTCCTGGCACTAAGAATGTTAAGGCGGATGCTCTCTCGAGGAGTTTCCTTGCGGACTCTCCTGAGTTATCTGATCCTTCTGTTATTTTGAAAGAGGGTGTAGTTCTTTCCGCCATCTCACCCAATTTGAGACTTGCTCTGGAGGGGTGTCAGGAGGATAGGCCCGAGCGCTGCCCTGTTGGAAAATTGTTTGTCCCGGACCAGTGGAAAAAGAGTGTGATGTCTGAGATTCATTGTTCCGCGTTGGCTGGGCATCCCGGAATTTTTGGTACCAGAGACTTGGTTAGTCGGTCCTTTTGGTGGCCTACCTTGTCTCGTGATGTCAGGGAATTTGTGCAGTCCTGCGGGACTTGCTCTCGCTCCAAGCCTTGCTCTCGCTCTGGTGGTTTGTTGATGCCATTGCCTGTGCCCAAGAGACCATGGACCCATATCTCTATGGATTTCATTTCCGACCTTCCTGTTTCTCAGAGAATGACCGCCATCTGGGTGATTTGTGATAGGTTTTCCAAGATGATACATCTTGTGCCATTGCCTAAGTTGCCTTCCTCCTCTGAATTGGTGCCTTTGTTCCTTCAACACGTGGTTCGTTTACACGGCATTCCTGAGAACATTGTGTCTGACAGAGGAGTCCAGTTTGTTTCCAGATTTTGGAGGACCTTTTGTTCTAAACTTGGTGTTCAATTGTCTTTCTCCTCGGCGTTTCATCCTCAGACCAATGGTCAAACTGAGAGAACAAATCAGACATTGGAGACTTATCTAAGATGCTTTGTGTCTGCTGATCAGGATGACTGGGTTTCTTTTTTGCCTTTGGCTGAGTTTGCTCTTAATAATAGGGCTAGCTCTGCCACTTTGATGTCTCCATTTTTCTGTAATTCTGGGTTTCACCCTCGATTTTCTTTGGGACAGACGGAGGCTTCTGTCTGTCCGGGTGTTGACTCTGTTGTGGAGCGTATGCAACAGATTTGGGACCAGGTAGTGGAGAGGTTGTCCCTCTCTCAAGAGAGGGCCCAGCGGTTTGCTAACCGGCATAGGACTGATGGTCCTCGGTTTAAAGTAGGGGACTTGGTCTGGTTGTCCTCAAAAAATATTCCTATGAGAGTAGCATCTCCTAAATTTAAGCCTAGGTTCATTGGACCTTATAAGATCATGGAGATTCTTAATCCTGTTTCTTTTCGTTTGCTTCTTCCAGGGACATTTAAGATCCATAACGTGTTCCACAAGTCCTTGTTGAAGAGGTTTGTTGAGCCAGTGGTTCCTGCTGCTGTGCCTCCTGACCCTGTTTTGGTTGAGGGCAATCTGGAGTATGTGGTTGAGAAAATATTAGATTCTCGTTTTTCTAGACGGAAACTCCAGTATTTGGTTAAGTGGAGAGGTTATGGTCAGGAAGACAATTCTTGGGTGTTTGCTTCGGACATCCATGCTAGGAGACTCATCCGTGCGTATCATAGAACTCATCCTGACCGACCTGGTTGCTCAAATGAGGGTTCGGTGACCCCTCCTCAAGGGGGGGGTACTGTTGTGAATGGGCTTGAGATGAGTTCTGAGCAGAGGCTCCCTCTGGTGGTTACAAGTGGTACTGGTCTGTTCAGTGAAGATTGTGAGGACTGGGAATAGGTGTTACTGACTGGTCTTATATAAGGGAGTCACCTTCCCATCAGGGTTGCCGGTGAGCAATTGTTCTGGTCTGAATCCTTGATTCCAGTTTCCCTTGTAGCCTGCTGTGTCGTGTCTGCATCTCCTCTAACAGATAAGACATTTTCTTCTTTTTGTTTCTGTGCTTGATTTTTGCATTTTGTCCTGCACTTCTGTGGGGGCCTTCTGGGTCCCCTCAGGGGGCTTTTGCCCTCTCAGTTTAGTTCAGCCACTGATGTTTGTACTTTTGCTTTTTCCAGTTTTTTCAGTGGCTGCTGTTTTGATTTTGTTACACCAGAGAGCTAATTTAGGTGGTAGAGGTCGTGTGATCTCAGGTGTTTTTGAAATTAGTAGAGTTGGTGCTTTCAGGGTTTTTTGGGATTGCAGTAAGTACCCTTCCTATCCTTTTCTATTTAGTTAGTTTGGGCCCCAACGTTTGCTCATACTATTTTCTGTCTGTGTCAGTATTTCGTCTTGTCTAACCGCCATTACATGTTTAGGGGCTTGCTATTATCTTTGGGGTTCTGCTCCGGGGCAGATAGCTTTCCTATTTCTATCTTTAGGTGTAGTTAGTTTCTCAGGCTGTGACGAGGCGTCTAGGACCAACGTAGGAACGCTCCACGGCTGCCTCTAGTTGTGGTGGTTAGTCAGGGTACTGCAATCTCATAGATTCCAACTGCTCTGGTGTATTGCCTTTTTGCCTGCACTCCTCAGCTACCGAATCATAACAGTACGTCACATATGATGCGATGTTCAGGAAGGCGAAATCTGCATTGCAGAGCTGCAATGCGCGATCTGGCCATGCTGGAACATCGCAAGTGAGCGCACTCTAGGCGGACCTTGTGCAGCTGTGCATCAAGATCCGGATAGTCCCTCAAAAAACTCTGCACGACCAAGTTGAGCACATGTGCGAGATATGGTATGTGAGTGAGGTTGCCAAGGCCCAGAGCTGCCAACAGATTTCGGCCATTGTCACACACTACCAAGCCTGGCTGGAGATTCGCTGGCAAAAACCACACGTCGCTCTCCTGCTTGATGGCATTCCAGAGCTCCTGCGCTGTGTGGCTTCGATTCCCCATGGAAATTAATTTCAGGACGGCCTGTTGACGTTTGGCCACGGCTGTGCTCATATCGGTCGCAACAGGTAAGCGTTCACGGGTCCATGTGGAGGTATACCGTGACGGCTCCTGCAGCGATGATTCTGAGGAACTGGAGTAGGAGGAGGAGTCAATGTGTACAGACTGGATTCCTGCAATCCTTGGAGTTGGCAGAACACGTACAGCGCCACTCGCAAGATCTGTACCCGGCTCCACAACATTGACCCAATGGGCAGTGAGGGAAAGTTATCGTCCCTGGCCATGGGTACTGGTCCACGCATCGGTGGTCAGGTGGACCTTGCTACTGACGGCGTTTAGTAGCGCATGTTTAATTTTTGCCCTCAACATGCTTTTGCAGACCAGGGACGGCTTGCCTGCTGAAATAAAATCGGCTGGGCACATTGTATTGTGGGACTGCCAATGCCATTAAGTTACGGAAACTGTCAGTCTCCACCAGCCTGAATGACAGCATTTCAAGGGACAGGAGTTTTGCAATGCCAGCATTCAGAGCCTGTGCTCGTGGATGGTTTGCCGAGTATGGCCGTCTTTTATCCCATGCCTGTGCTACCGATGGCTGTTTTGTGGCCTGGGAGTGTGAGGATGACAGGGAACTTGCAGCTGTGGGTGGAATAACACTGGGTCTCTGGACAACAGTGACAGAGGTTCTTCCATGGCGATCCTGTGAGGAAGCCGAACCAGCTGTGTGTGAGCTGGAGGAAAAGGCTCCAACACGAGCTGAAGATGTAGGTGCTGCTGTAGGTTGGCCTACATCTCCAGTGTGTCTTTGTAACTCAACCACGTGCTTTGTCCGCACATGTTTCCACATATTTGTGGTATTGAGGTTACTGACACTTTTACCTCTTTTTACTTTTTGATTACACAGCTTGCATTTGACATAGCAAATATCATCTGCAAGTGTGTCAAAAAAGGACCACCCAGTGCAAGTCCTGGGAGCGCCCGTTTTGGCTTTTGGAAGAGAACTGCTCCGAACGGGTGCCAAAGTGGAGGCTACAGGCAACCGAGTCTGCAGCCAACCTCTCCCTCCTGTTTGGACCGTTGGGGCAATCTCTTCCTCAGAGCTGCTCCCACCACCTTCCTGTTCCTCACGCCATGTTGGGTCTTGGACCTCATCATCTCCACTACCCTCTTCCAACACCTGCTGCTGTTGGGTGGTCTGGCCAGCACCATGCTCAACAGAAACTGGCACCTGAGTCTCATCATCATCAGATGCGTTCTGCGGTGTGCTGACCATCGGCACTGGCTCACCGGCCTCTTCAGATTCAGAGAGACACAGCTGTTGCGCATCACTGCATACTCCCTCTTCTTCACATTCCAGAATGCTGCTTGGCTGGGCCCCTGTTTGCAAGCCAACAGATTCTGAGAACAGAAGCAGAGACTCAGCTGGCTCCTGTACAGAGCTCTCTGACTGCCTGGGCAATTTGGCAGGCGGTGAAGAGACAGATGGTTGTTCAACAGTGCTGTGGTCCTGAGAGGAGGTGGAAGCAATTGAAGTTGATGCATTGGCTGCCATCCAACCAACAACGGCTTCAATTTGTTCTTCCCACAGCAGGGGGGTACGCCGAGCTCCTACAAAAGTGCGCATAAAGGAACGCTCACGGGAAAACTGGTGGATGCTGTGTCACTGGGGGCGGCAGCAGCCACAGAATCCCCACGTCCTCTCCCTGCTGAAACTCCACGGCCACGACCACGTGCCTTACTCCCTGCCTTCTTCATCTTGGTAGATTGATAAAGAAAGTCAGAAAAGTTATAAGGCCTAAGTGTGGTTATTCCTCAGAGACTGCAGTGAACACTGCAGACAACTGTTCACTAGCTGTGAAAGGCCCCTTTGTGTACTTCTATAGTGTTTGCAACCAATGTATTGTATACGGATGGAAGCGCGTCACACTAATAGATTTGAGTTTTTTTAAATAGAATGGAGCAGCACCAATTAGAGAAAAATGTCAAGGATGAGGCAGTGACACACGCTCAGCAGACTACAACCAGCAGTGGTTGAAGAACTAACTGGAGCGTGATCTGCACTCAAAAAATGAAAACCTCACAGACTACAGTGAACACTGCACACAACTGTTCACTAGCTGTGAAAGGCCCCTTTGTGTACTTCTATAGTGTTTGCAACCAATGTATTGTATACGGATGGAAGCGCGTCACACTAATAGAGTTGAGTTTTTTGAAATAGAATGGAGCAGCACCAATTAGAGAAAAATGTCAAGGATGAGGCAGTGACACATGCTCAGCAGACTACAACCAGCAGTGGTTGAAGAACTAACTGGAGCGTGATCTGCACTCAAAAAATGAAAACCTCACAGACTACAGTGAACACTGCACCAACTGTTCACTAGCTGTGAAAGGCCCCTTTGTGTACTTCTATAGTGTTTGCAACCAATGTATTGTATACGGATGGAAGCGCGTCACACTAATAGATTTGAGTTTTTTGAAATAGAATGGAGCAGCACCAATTAGAGAAAAATGTCAAGGATGAGGCAGTGACACACGCTCAGCAGACTACAACCAGCAGTGGTTGAAGAACTAACTGGAGCGTGATCTGCACTCAAAAAATGAAAACCTCACAGACTACAGTGAACACTGCACACAACTGTTCACTAGCTGTGAAAGGCCCCTTTGTGTACTTCTATAGTGTTTGCAACCAATGTATTGTATACGGATGGAAGCGCGTCACACTAATAGATTTGAGTTTTTTTAAATAGAATGGAGCAGCACCAATTAGAAAAAAATGTCAAGGATGAGGCAGTGACACACGCTCAGCAGACTACAACCAGCAGTGGTTGAAGAACTAACTGGAGCGTGATCTGCACTCAAAAAATGAAAACCTCACAGACTACAGTGAACACTACACACAACTGTTCACTAGCTGTGAAAGGCCCCTTTGTGTACTTCTATAGTGTTTGCAGCCAATGTATTGTATACGGATGGAAGCGCGTCACACTAATAGATTTGAGTTTTTTGAAATAGAATGGAGCAGCACCAATTAGAGAAAAATGTCAAGGATGAGGCAGTGACACACGCTCAGCAGACTACAACCAGCAGTGGTTGAAGAACTAACTGGAGCGTGATCTGCACTCAAAAAATGAAAACCTCACAGACTACAGTGAACACTACACACAACTGTTCACTAGCTGTGAAAGGCCCCTTTGTGTACTTCTATAGTGTTTGCAGCCAATGTATTGTATACGGATGGAAGCGCGTCACACTAATAGATTTGAGTTTTTTAAATAGAATGGAGCAGCACCAATTAGAGAAAAATGTCAAGGATGAGGCAGTGACACACGCTCAGCAGACTACAACCAGCAGTGGTTGAAGAACTAACTGGAGCGTGATCTGCACTCAAAAAATGAAAACCTCACAGACTACAGTGAACACTGCACACAACTGTTCACTAGCTGTGAAAGGCCCCTTTGTGTACTTCTATAGTGTTTGCAACCAATGTATTGTATACGGATGGAAGCGCGTCACACTAATAGATTTGAGTTTTTTGAAATAGAATGGAGCAGCACCAATTAGAGAAAAATGTCAAGGATGAGGCAGTGACACACGCTCAGCAGACTACAACCAGCAGTGGTTGAAGAACTAACTGGAGCATGATCTGCACTCAAAAAATGAAAACCTCACAGACTACAGTGAACACTGCACACAACTGTTCACTAGCTGTGAAAGGCCCCTTTGTGTACTTCTATAGTGTTTGCAACCAATGTATTGTATACGGATGGAAGCGCGTCACACTAATAGAGTTGAGTTTTTTGAAATAGAATGGAGCAGCACCAAAATGGGCCAAAGCAAACTTTTGGGTACCCTACATGGTTAGTACCTAGTAGCATTCCCTTTTGCAAGTATCACAGCTTGTAAACACTTTTTGTAGCCAACCATGAGGCTTTCAAGTCTTGTTTGAGGGATTTTCATCCATTCTTCCTAGGAAAATTCTTCCAGCTCTGTGAGATTTCTGGCTTGTCTTGTATGCACTGCTATTTTCAGGTCTAGCCACAGATTTTCAATGATGTTCAGATCAGGGGACTATATGGGCCATTGTAAAACCTTCAGCTTGCGCCTTTTGAGGTAGTCTATTGTGGATTTTGAGGTGTGTTTACGATCATAATCCATTTGTAGAAGCCATCCTCTTTTCAACTTCTGCTTTTTTTTACAGATGGTGTTATGTTAGCATCAAGAATTTGTTTAAATTTCATTGAATCCATTCTTCCCTCTACCCGTGAAATGTTCTATGTGCCACTTGCTGCAACACAACCCCAAAGCATGATTGATCCACTCCCATGCTTAATGTTTGGAGAGCTGTTCTTTTCCTGAAATCCTGTGCCCTGTTTTCTCCACACATACCTTTGATCATTGTGGCCAAAGAGTTCTATTTTAACCTCATCAGTTCACAGGACTTGTTTCCAAAATGCATCAGGCTTGTTTAGATGTTCTTTTGCATACTTCTGACCCTGAATTTTATGGTAAAGACGCAGGAGAGGCTACCTTCTGATAACTCTTCCATGAAGGCCATATTTGTGCAGGTGTCTCTGAAGAGTAGAACAACATACTGCAACTCCAGAGTCTGCTAAATCTTTCTAAAGGTCTTTTGCAGTCAAGTAGGGGTTCTTAATTGCTCCTCTACCAATCCTAAAGGTACTGCCACACTAAACAATCCCGCTAGCGATCACGATAACGACGCATACTAATGCGATCGCTAGCGGGATTGTTTCTATATCGCTAAGTGCGGCCACATTTAGCGATATAGTTAACGACGCTATCGCCGTTAGCGATCTTCTTAACGACTTTAGCGGTACAAAAGTACCGCTAAATCGCTAAGAAAAGGTGCCACACTAGCGATATATACTTACCCAGCGGGAGCGCCGACGAAAAATAGGGTCCGGAACGATTCCAGCGACGAGCGAGATCACAGCAGGAAGCTCGTCGCTGGAAGCTGCCGCACACAACAACATCGCTAACGGGATCGCTAAATAGTGACGTTTTTTTAGCGATCCCGTTAGTGATATTGTTTAGTGTGGCATACCCTTAACAGCAGCTTTCACTGAAATGTTGTTTGGTCTTCTAGACCTTATCTTGATCTCCACTGTTCCAGCTAACTGCCATTTCATAATTGCATTTCAAACTGAAATAAAGGGCAACTTGAAAAAACTTTGCTAACTACTTATAGCCTTCTCCTGCTTTGTGGTCCTCCACCATTTTCATTTTTCAGAATGCTAGGCAGCTACTTAGAAGAACCCATGCCTGTTGTTTTTTGGCACAAGGTTAGTGGAGGCTTGTTTTTTATAAAGCTGGTAAATTTGCATCAGCTGACCTTTCCTAATGACGTTAGTGAACAAGCCATAATCCTAACAGGCTAATTAAGGTCTGAAACATTGGTGAAAGTTATATGAGCACACAAATCTAGAAGGGTGCCCAAACTTTTGCACCGGCTCATTTTCCTTTTTGTAATTTTTAAAATGTAAAAGATAAAAATATACATTTTTTGCCTAAAATACAAAGAAAATGTGTCATCTTTAACTTTAGACCTGCTAGAGATCATTTAATCTTCAACTTGCTTAACTGTTCACAATAACAGTAATTTTGACCAGGGTGCCCAAACTTTAACCCCTTCACCCCCAAGGGTGGTTTGCACGTTAATGACCGGGCCAATTTTTACAATTCTGACCACTGTCTCTTTATGAGGTTATAACTCTGGAACGCTTCAACGGATCTTCGCGATTCTGAGATTGTTTTCTCATGACATATTGTACTTCATGATAGTGGTAAAATTTCTTCCATATAACTTGCATTTATTTATGAAAAAAACGCAAATATGGCAAAAATTTTGAAAATTTTGCAATTTTCAAACTTTGAATTTTTATTCCCTTAAAACAGAGAAATATGTCACACAAAATAGTTAAGAAATAACATTTCCCACATGTCTACTTTACATCAGCACAATTTTGGAAACAAAATTTTTTTTTGTTAGGAAATTATAAGGGTTAAAAGTTGACCAGCGATTTCTCATTTTTACAACAAAATTTACAAAGCCATTTTTTTTCGGGACCACCTCATATTTGAAGTCACTTTGAGGGGTCTATATAGCAGAAAATACCCAAAAGTGACACCATTCTAAAAACTACACCCCTCAAGGTACTCAAAACCACATTCAAGAAGTTTATTAACCCTTCAGGTGCTTCACAGGAGCTGAAGCAACATGGAAGGAAAAAATTAACATTTTACTTTTTAGTCACAAAAATGATCTTTTACAAACATTTTTTTATTTTCACAAGGGAAAAAGGAGAAAAAGGACTGATAAAGTTGTTGTGCAATTTCTCCTGAGTACGCCGATACCCCATATGTGAGGGAAAACCACTGTTTGGGCACACGGCAGAGCTCGGAATGGAAGGAGCGCAGTTTGACTTTTCCAAACCAAAATTGGCTGGAATTGAGAACGGACGCCATGTCGCGTTTGGAGAGGCCCCGATGTGCCTAAACAGTGGAAACCCCCCATATGTGACCCCATTTTGGAAACTAGACCCCCTAAGGAACTTATATAGATGTGTGGTGAGTAGTTTGAACCCTCAAGTGCTTCACGCAAGTTTGTAATGTAGAGCCGTGAAGAAAAAAAAATCATATTTTTTCCACAAGCATGATGTTTTAGTCCCCAAATTTTTATTTTCCCAAGGGTAAGAGGAGAAATTGAACCAAAAAAGTTGTTGTCCAACTTATCCTGAGTACACTGATACCCCATATGTGGGGGGGAACCACTGTTTGGGGCACGGCAGGGCTTGAAAGGGAAGGAGCGCCGTTTGACTTTTCCAAACCAAAATTGGCTGGAATTGCGAATGGACGCCATGTCGCGTTTGGAGGGCCTCTGATGTGCCTAAACAGTGGAAACCCCCCACATGTGACCCCATTTTGGAAACTAGACCCCCTAAGGAACTTATCTAGATGTGTGGTGAGCACTTTGAACCCTCAAGTGCTTCACGCAAGTTTGTAATATAGAGCCGTGAAGAAAAAAAATCATATTTTTTCCACAAACATGATGTTTTAGTACCCAAATTTTTATTTTCCCAAGGGTAAGAGAAGAAATTGGACCACAAAAGTTGTTGTCCAACATGTCCTGAGTACGCTGATACCCCATATGTGGGGGGAACCACTGTTTGGGCGCACGGCAGGGCTTGAAAGGGAAGGAGCGCCGTTTGACTTTTCCAAACCAAAATTGGCTGGAATTGCGAACGGACGACATGTCGCGTTTGGAGGGCCCCTGATGTGCCTAAACAGTGGAAACCCCCCACATGTGACCCCATTTTGGAAACTAGACCCCCTAAGGAACTTATATAGATGTGTGGTGAGCACTTTGAACCCTCAAGTGCTTCACGCAAGTTTGTAATGTAGAGCCGTGAAGAAAAAAAATCATATTTTTTCCACAAACATGATGTTTTAGTCCCCAAATTTTTATTTTCCCAAGGGTAAGAGGAGAAATTGGACCACAAAAGTTGTTGTCCAACATGTCCTGAGTACGCTGATACCCCATATGTGGGGGGGAACCACTGTTTGGGCGCACGGCAGGGCTCGAAAGGGAAGGAGCGCCGTTTGACTTTTCCAAACCAAAATTGGCTGGAATTGCGAACGGACGCCATGTCGCGTTTGGAGGGCCCCTGATGTGCCTAAACAGTGGAAACCCCCCACATGTGACCCCATTTTGGAAACTAGACCCCCTAAGGAACTTATCTAGATGTGTGGTGAGCACTTTGAACCCTCAAGTGCTTCACGCAAGTTTGTAATGTAGAGCCGTGAAGAAAAAAAATCATATTTTTTCCACAAACATGATGTTTTAGTCCCCAAATTTTTATTTTCCCAAGGGTAAGAGGAGAAATTGGACACCAAAAGTTGTTGTCCAACATGTCCTGAGTACGCTGATACCCCATATGTGGGGAGGAACCACTGTTTGGGCGCACGGCAGGGCTTGAAAGGGAAGGAGCGCCGTTTGACTTTTCCAAACCAAAATTGGCTGGAATTGCGAACGGACGCCATGTTGCGTTTGGAGGGCCCCTGATGTGCCTAAACAGTGGAAACCCCCCGCATGTGACCCCATTTTGGAAACTAGACCCCCTAAGGAACTTATCTAGATGTGTGGTGAGCACTTTGAACCCTCAAGTGCTTCACGCAAGTTTGTAATGTAGAGCCGTGAAGAAAAAAAATCATATTTTTTCCACAAACATGATGTTTTAGTCCCCAAATTTTTATTTTCCAAGGGTAAGAGGAGAAATTGGACCACAAAAGTTGTTGTCCAACATGTCCTGAGTACGCTGATACCCCATATGTGGGGGGGAACCACTGTTTGGGCGCACGGCAGGGCTTGAAAGGGAAGGAGCGCCGTTTGACTTTTCCAAACCAAAATTGGCTGGAATTGCGAACGGACACCATGTCGCGTTTGGAGGGCCCCTGATGTGCCTAAACAGTGGAAACCCCCCACATGTGACCCACATTTTGGAAACTAGACCCCCTAAGGAACTTATCTAGATGTGTGGTGAGCACTTTGAACCCTCAAGTGCTTCACGCAAGTTTGTAATGTAGAGCCGTGAAGAAAAAAAATCATATTTTTTCCACAAGTATGATGTTTTAGTCCCCAATTTTTTATTTTCCCAAGGGTAAGAGGAGAAATTGGACACAAAAGTTGTTGTCCAACATGTCCTGAGTACGCTGATACCCCATATGTGGGGGGGAACCACTGTTTGGGCGCACGGCAGGGCTTGAAAGGGAAGGAGCGCCGTTTGACTTTTCAAACCAAAATTGGCTGGAATTGCGAACGGACGCCATGTCGCGTTTGGAGGGCCCCTGATGTGCCTAAACAGTGGAAACCCCCCACATGTGACCACATTTTGGAAACTAGACCCCCTAAGGAACTTATCTAGATGTGTGGTGAGCACTTTGAACCCTCAAGTGCTTCACGCAAGTTTGTAATGTAGAGCCGTGAAGAAAAAAAATCATTATTTTTTCCACAAGCATGATGTTTTAGTCCCCAATTTTTTATTTTCCCCAGGGTAAGAGGAGAAATTGGACCACAAAAGTTGTTGTCCAACATGTCCTGAGTACGCTGATACCCCATATGTGGGGGGAACCACTGTTTCGACGCACGGCAGGGCTTGAAAGGGAAGGAGCGCCGTTTGACTTTTCCAAACCAAAATTGGCTGGAATTGCGAACGGACGACATGTCGCGTTTGGAGGGCCCCTGATGTGCCTAAACAGTGGAAACCCCCCACATGTGACCCCATTTTGGAAACTAGACCCCCTAAGGAACATATCTAGGTGTGTGGTGAGCACTTTGAACCCCCAAGTGTTTCACTAACGTTTATAATGCCCTGGCGTGAAAAAAAAAAATATTTTTTTTTTCCACAAAAGTGATGTTTTAGTCCCCAATTTTTTATTTTCCCAAGGGTAAGAGGAGAAATTGGACCCCAAAAGTGGTTGTCCAATTTGTCCTGAGTACGCTGATACCCCATATGTTGGGGGATACACTGTTTGGGCACACGGCAGGGCTCGGAAGGGAAGCAGTGACGTTTTGGAATGGAGACTTTGATGGAATGGTCTGCGGGCGTCATGTTCCGTTAGCAGAGCCCCTGATGTGCCTAAACAGTGGAAACCCCCCACATGTGACCCCATTTTGGAAACTAGACCCCCTAAGGAACTTATCTAGGTGTGTGGTGAGCACTTTGAACCCCAAGTGTTTCACTAAAGTTTATAATGCCCTGGCGTGAATAAAAAAAAAAAAAAAATTTCCACAAATATGATGTTTTAGTCCCCAATTTTTTATTTTCCCAAGGGTAACAGGAGAACTTGGACCACAAAAGTTGTTGTCCAATTTGTCCTGAGTACGCTGATACCCCATATGTTGGGGGAACCACTGTTTGGGCGCATGGCAGGGCGCAGAAGGGAAGCAGTGACGTTTTGGAATGCAGACTTTGATGGAATGGTCTGCGGGCGTCATGTTCCGTTAGCAGAGCCCCTCATGTGCCTAAACAGTGGAAACCCCCACAAGTGACCCCATTTTGGAAACTAGACCCCCTAATGAACTTATCTAGGTGTGTGGTGAGCATTTTGAACCCCCAAGTGTTTCACTAAAGTTTATAATGCCCAGGTGTAAAAATAAAAAATCCTACTTTTATCCTCACAAAAATGATGTTTTAGTCCCCAATTTTTTATTTTCCCAAGGGTAAGAGGAGAAATTGGACACCAAAAATTGTTGTCCAATTTGTCCTGAGTACACTGGTGCCCCATATGTGGGAAAAAACTGTTTGGGCACAAGTCGGGGCTCAGAAGGGAAGTCGTGACGTTTTGGAATGCAGACTGATGGAATGGTCTGCGGGCGTCATGTTCCGTTTGCAGAGCTCCTGATGTGCCTAAACAGTAAAAAAAACCCACAAGTGACATAATTTTGGAAAGTAGACTCCCAAGGAACTTTTCTAAATGTGCCCCCCTTCTGGAACTAATCTTTCCTGTAAAGTAAATTAGTAGTGCATTGAGGTGTGGTACAATTTGAAACAATCCTTCATACACAGGCCAGGTTTTTCGGGGCAGGTGTCGCATTGGTAAGTGGTGTCCTTGCGTATTCCCCTTTTGTAACACACTCGGCACCTTTTTTGCGGCTTACCTTTGCTTCCAGTTGGCGGGACCACCCCCGGGAAATGCTGACCTGGTATGATACGAGCACCTTCAGTTCCAGAAGTACTGGGCCCGCTGTTTCCTGAGCGCCAAACATCAGGGCCTTAACCACTACCTCCTGGAACTGAAGGTACGTCGTATCGCTGTTGCGTGCACATCGTGACAGCAGAAAAGCGTTGAGCATTGCCATTTGGACGATGTGCACGGACAGCCTCTTGTACCACACCTTGGCCTTTCTCAAAGCACTGTACGGTTGGAGGAGTTGATCAGAGAGATCAACACCCCCCATGTATTTATTGTACCCCAGTACACAGTCCGGTTTGCGGACCTGTGTAGAGGTACCCCGTACAGTGCTGAGGGCGCTGCCATCACCATGTATGGTGGTCAAGAGAAGGACATCCCTCTTGTCCTTGTACTTGACCACCAACAGGTGGTCGCTACATTGGGCTCTGCTCTCACCCTTTCTGAGCATCTGCCCAAGTAGCGTCTTCGGGAGGCCTCTCTGATTTTTGCGGACGGTACCGCAAGCTGCGGTACCTCGCGCAGAGAGGGATTTGTAGAGTGGGACGCTGGAATAAAAGTTATCGGTGTAAAGGTGATAACCTTTATCCAGCAGTGGGTGCACCAAATCCCACACAATTTTCCCACTCACTCCCAGGACGGGGGGACACTCAGGGGGTTCAATCCTGGTGTCCTTTCCTTCGTAAACTCTAAAGCTGTGCGTGTACCCTGAGGTACTCTCGCACAGCTTGTAGAGTTTAATTCCGTACCTTGCCCTCTTGCTGGGCAGGTACTGGCGGAATCTGAGCCGTCCCTTAAAATGAACCAAGGACTCATCCACGCAGATGTCCCTTTGGGGCACGTACACTTCAGCAAACTTTTTGCTGAAGTGTTCGATGACCGGCCGAACTTTGAACAGACGGTCAAAGTTGGGGTCATTTTGTGGGGGACACTGTGCATTATCATTATAATGCAGGAATTTGTGGATGGCCTCAAAACGCGTCCGAGCCATGACCATTCGGAACAGTGGAGTGTTGTATAAAATATCAACACTCCAATATTGCCGAAGTTCTGGCTTCTTCAGGATCCCCATATGGAGGACCAACCCCAAAACTGCATCATTTCACCTGCGTCTACAGGAGACCAGTTGGAAAATGATGACACTGGGTTTTGCGCCAAAAATTGCCGAGCGTACAAATTAGTTTGCTCCACCACGAGGTTAATAAAATCCTCAGAGAAAAAGACTTTGAAAAAGTCTATTTCTCTGAGGCCCGTGGTGTCAAACTTGATTCCTGATTCTGCCACAAAATCAGGAATCAGTGGCTCGTAATTTTCGGGGGGCGGGGTCCATATGGGGTCCGAAGAGGGGTGCGCTGGTTCATTTTCAGGGGTGGGCGCTGCCTCATCTTCTGTCCTGGGGCGTCTGCGTGGCGGTTCCGCAGGACCCGAGGAGGAAGATGAGGAAGAGGAGGAAGAAGAAGAAGAGGATGAAGAATCTGAAAAGTAAAGAAATGTGGGATCCTCTCCCTCGCTATCAGTGTCGGAGGCAAGGAAAGCGTATGCCTCTTCCACTGAATAGCGCTGTTGGGAAGAACGTGACGAGCGGGACATTTTTTTTGTAAATGTGGTGCTTTGTGTGAACTTTATTTATAACTGTGTGTGTGTGTGGGGGGGGATAGTGGTTGGTGCAAACTATGCTGAAAGGAAAAAGCTAAAAGAAAAGAAAGAGAATAGGGAAAAAAATGCCTGTGAAAAAAAGTCTAAACCAGCAGGCACGAGCTCTGATAAGTGACCGGTGTCACTTATCAAAGTTCCGCGGCTGCCGGATGTGCGCACAGGAGTGGTGGAAAGGGAAGTGAAAAAAAAAAAAAACGGCAGGAACGAGCTCTGATAAGTGACTGGTGTCACTTATCAAAGTTCCGCGGCTGCCGGATGTGCGCACAGGAGTGGCGGAAAGGGAAGTGAAAAAAAAAAACGGCAGGAACGAGCTCTGATAAGTGACCGGTGTCACTTATCAAAGTTCCGCGGCTGCCGGATGTGCGCACAGGAGTGGCGGAAAGGGAAGTGAAAAAAAAAACAAAAACGTCAGGAACGAGCTCTGATAAGTGACCGGTGTCACTTATCAAAGTTCCGCGGCTGCTAGATGTGCGCACGGGAGTGGCGGAAAGTGGAGTGAAAAAAAAAAAACTGCAGGAACGAACTCTGATAAGTGACTGGTGTCACTTATCAAAGTTCCGCGGCTGCTGGATGTGCGCACAGGAGTGGCGGAAAGGGGAGTGAAAAAAAAAAATGCAGGAACGAGCTCTGATAAGTGACTGGTGTCACTTATCAAAGTTCCGCGGCTGCTGGATGTGCGCACAGGAGTGGCGGAAAGGGGAGTGAAAAAAAAAAAGACGGCAGGAGCGAGCTCTGATAAGTGACCGGTGTCACTTATCAAAGTTCCGCGGCTGCTAGATGTGCGCACGGGAGTGGCGGAAAGTGGTGTGAAAAAAAAAAAACTGCAGGAACGAGCTCTGATAAGTGACTGGTGTCACTTATCAAAGTTCCGCGGCTGCTGGATGTGCGCACAGAGGAGTGGGCCAGAAATCGGGGAGTGAATAAAAAAAAAAAAACCTGCAGGAACGAGCTCTGATAAGTGACTGGTGTCACTTATCAAAGTTCCGCGGCTGCTGAAGTGCGCACGGAGTGGCGGAAAGGGGGTGAAAAAAAAAAAAAACCTGCAGGAACGAGCTCTGATAAGTGACTGGTGTCACTTATCAAAGTTCCGCGGCTGCTGGAAGTGCGCACGGAGGGGGGTGCAAAAGAAAAACGAGCACGAGTGTTGATCGGTGAACTGCGTCACCAATCAACGCTCGGCGGCTGCTAAATGTGTGCAAAGGGGGGGTAAAAAGAGGGGGAAAGGGAAGGGGGGAGGGGGGAATGGGGGGATTGGGGTGGATCGGGCAGGGATCGGGGCTCAAAAACTCACGTTTGTAGTCTCTCTTCTTCTTCTTCTCTCTTCTTTCTTCTCTCTTCTTTCTTCTCTCTTCTTCTTCAGCAGGAGTTGTGGTGTCACAGGCTACTGTGGCACCACAAGGCCCAGCACAGGAGGAGATCTGGCGTGTGACCGCACTGCAGGAATCCTCAGCAAGTGTGAGGACCCCTGCAGTGCGGTCAGACAGGTCAGATCCAGTTTGCAGACAGGTCACAGAGCGGTCACATCGCTGCTGTGACCTGTCATTGGTGGGATCGATGATCACATCGATCCCACCAATCAGAGGAGACCCTTGATTTGCCTGTTGCTAGGCACCGGCCTAGTAATCGGAGCTCACTGCTCCGATTCCTAGGCAGGTCACCGGCAGGTCAGGAAGCAGGGCACAGAGCGGTCGCACCGCTGCTGTGCCCTGTGATTGGCGCGATCGTCGATGACATCGATCGCGCCAATCAGCAGCTGCAGGCCCTACTGGGCCTGTCCTAGGCTCCGGCCTAGGATCGGTGCTATTACTGCACCGATCCAGGCAGGTACAGGCAGGGCACAGCGCGGATACACCGCGGCTGTGCCCTGCGATTGGCGCGATCGATGTGATCGGCGATCGCGCCAATCCAGGGGGGGGTCTGCTCCTTTCTATGCCCAGGCCTAGGATCGAGTACATCGGTACTCGATTCTAGCCTGGGATCTCACTGTTTCAGCCCATCGGATTGGCTGAAACAGTGAGAAAGGCTGCGATTGGCTGTTCAGAATTGAACAGCCAATCACAGCGATCGGGAGTGAGGGTGGGCGGTGACAGACCCCGGGATGCCGGCGCCATCTCTCCTGAGGTAAGATGGCGTCGGAATTTTAATGCGATCATTGCGACTTAAGTCGCAATGTCGCATTAAAGGGCTGGACGTACTATCCCGTCCCCGGTCATACGGGCCCAGGTACCATGGACGGGATAGTACGTCCGATGGCAGTAAGGGGTTAACATGCCACTGTATTTTGGACCATGGTCTTTAAATTTCCTCCAGTTTACCACTAAAAAGTTCAACTGGATTGCAGGCAAATGTGTTTAAAAAGAGTGCCGGGAAATTTCCCATTTAAGATAATTTCCCTCGGGATCAATAAAGTGGTGGAAAATAAGAAATATTTTATACATTAATGAATGCACCCAGTTTACATCTATTCTAAAAGACTTTGGTGGTGAAGTATATGGGCATGTGTCATATATCTCAAACTATTGAAGGAATGTGTTAACCCCTTTCTGCCATCGGACGTACTATCCCGTCCATGGTACGTGGACCCTTATGACCATGGACGGGATAGTACGTCCCATGCGATCGGACGTGTTCCCGGGGGGAGCGCGGCCGATCGCGGCCGGGTGTCAGCTGATTATCACAGCACATTAACCCCGGCACATTAACCCCTGGCACACTGCGATCAAACATGATCGCAGTGTACCGGGGGCACAGGGAAGCATCGCACAGGGAGGGGGCTCCCTGCATGCTTCTCTGAGACCCTCAGAACAGTGCGATGTGATCGCGCTATTCTAAGGGCTTCCTCCCTGCAGGACCCCGGATCCCAGATGGCCGCGGGGTTCTTCGGGGTGTTGCAGGGAGGCGGCTTCCTCAGTGCCTGCTGAGAGCAAGCGCTGAGAAAGCCTGCAGCACTGCCTGTGAGATCGCTGGTCTGACAGTGTGCTGTGCACACTGTCAGACCAGCGATCTGACCTTATACAGTGATGTCCCAACCTGGGACAAAGTAAAAAAGTAAAAAAAATAAAAATCACATGTGTTAAAAAAAATTCCTAAATAAAGAACGAAAAAAAAAAAATATTCCCCAATAAATTCATTTCTTCATGTAAATAAAAAAAACAATAAAAGTACACATATTTGGTATCGCCGTGTCCGTAACGACCCGCCCTATAAAACTATCCCACTAGTTAACCCCTTATTGAACCCCTTAAAAAAAACAGCAAAAAACAATGCTTTATCATCATACCGCCGAACAAAAAGTGGAATAACACGCAATCAAAAAGACGGATATAAATAAACATGGTTCCGCTGAAACTGTCATCTTGTCCCCACAAAAACAAGCCGCCATACAGCATCATCAGCGAAAAAATAAAAAAGTTATAGCTCGCAGAATAAAGCGATGCAAAAATAATTATTTTTTATATAAAATTGTTTTAATTGTATAAAAGCGCCAAAACATAAAAAAATGATATAAATGAGGCATGGCTGTA
Source organism: Oophaga sylvatica (assembly GCA_033576555.1). Taxonomy (NCBI): domain Eukaryota; kingdom Metazoa; phylum Chordata; class Amphibia; order Anura; family Dendrobatidae; genus Oophaga; species Oophaga sylvatica. Next base: position 32,409 of record JARQOD010002561.1, on the reverse strand, counting down.
ATCGTACAAACCCAAAGAATAAAACTACTTTATCAATTTTACCACACGCGGAACGGTACAAACGCCCCCCCAAAAGAAATTCATGAATTGCTGATTTTTGTTCATTCTAACCTCCCAAAAATCGTAATAAAAAGCGATCAAACAATGTCACATGCCCAAAAATGGTACCAATAAAAACGTCAACTCCTTCTGCAAAAAATAAAACCTCACATGACTCTGTGGGCCAAAATATGCAAAAATTATAGCTCTCAAAATGTGGTGATGCAAAAACTATTTTTGCAATAAAAAGCGTCTTTTAGCGTGACAGCTGCCAATCATAAAAACCCGCTATAAATAGTAAATCAAACCCCCCTTTATCACCCCCTTAGTTAGGGAAAAATGATAAAATTAAAAAAATTTATTTATCTCCATTTTCCTATTAAGGCCTCTTTCACACATTTAGCATTTAGCCGCAGTGCCGCATCCGGTATTTTGTATGAAAAACGGATGCGCCGCATCCGGTTTTTTGCCGCATCCGGTTCACAAATGCGGCAAAAAAACGCATCCGTCTCATCCGGTGTATCCGGTTTGGCGTCCGTTGACGCCGTATGCGCCGATCCGGTTTTTTAAGACCACCCTTTTTGGGGTTCCAAACATGATTGGCTACTGTAATCCTATATATACACTGCTCCTACAGCCCATCTTTGACAGGTTGTAGAGGAGCAAGTGCAGTTTTGAGAGAAGAGCAAGTAGCAAGTGATTGGCGAACATGGATGTCATTATCGGCAATATCTTCAGGAATCTTGTTGATTTTACTGCGGAGATGAATCGATTGAGGTTTATCGTTCTGGAGAAGGAGCGAAAGTTTGAGGAGCAGCGCATTAGGCGTCAACGCCTGCGAAGACGCCGCCGTATGTGGATCCACCCCATCACGTCACAGAGATTAACTCGTGGTGTCTATTCCACACTAAACATGGAGCTGCGACAAAATCCAGATAAGTTCTTTGCCTATCTGCGGATGAAGAAAGAAAACTTTGATGACTTGCTGGAGCGTGTTGGAGACAAAATTAAAAAATCGGACACCTACTGTCGGTTCTCAATATCTCCGGCGGAGCGTCTCATGGTCACTATAAGGTAAGCTATATGTATTGGATCTGTTTGCTTGAGCACACTTGTAATACTAGGAAACCACATGAGTATCCCCAAATTTAGTTATAAAACAGTCTTTGTCATAGATGTGATTATGTTTGGTATCTCCAATAGTCGTAGCTGAGTTCTGGTATGTAATGCTGTGTTTCTAAAATAATTTGTATTTTCTAATTTGTTTTCAAATTTCTTGCAACTGGTGAGACGCTGGCATCGCTACATTTTCAGTATCGGATGGGAATCTCAACACTATCCGGCATAATAAAGTATACTTGTCGTGCTCTGTGGGATACTTTGGTTGAAGAATTTATTCCAGAGCCAACAACAGAGCGATGGCTTCAAATAGCGGACCAGTTTCTACTCATCTGCCAGTTCCCCAATTGCCTGGGGGCCGTTGATGGAAAGCACATCCGCATTCAAAAGCCAAAAGGAACTGGATCTGAATTTTTTAACTATAAAAAGTATTTCTCTATCGTCCTGATGGCTATTGCAGATGCGCACTACAAGTTTATCGCGGTGGACATTGGGTCTTATGGACGGTCTAATGACTCCCAAGTCTTTAAACTATCTGCCATGGGCCGTAAATTGTATGGAAACAGTTTTCATTTCCCCCCCCTAGGCCACTGCCTCAAACCTCAGGCCCACCGATGCCATTCGTTTGTGTAGGTGATGAGGCATTCCAGCTGTCCAACACCTATTGAAGCCGTATGCCAGCAGAGAATTGACACATACAAAGCGGATATTTAACTACCGCCTCACAAGAGCCAGACGGATGGTGGAGTGTGCCTTTGGCATTATGACAGCAAAATGGCGTGTCCTTTTGACTGCAATTAATTTGAAGACTGAGACTGTTGATGATGTAGTGAAAGCGTGCGTGGTCCTCCATAATTTTGTACTAACCAAGGAACCAATTTCTCTGGAGGACCACAATCAAGAAACAACTTTGCACGACTACAGCAACATTACCACTCGCAGTACAGTCGCGGTTTCCAGAATGAGGGACAAGTTTGCTCAATACTTTGTGTCACCGGAAGGTAGTGTTGACTGGCAGGATGACAGAGTGTGATAAATGTATTGTTTCTTTTAATAATTTTCTTTACCCACAATAAACCTTTAATATTTTTACTTGTCTACCTTCTTGTGTGTTTTCTACTGTAACCTTTTTGCCATTGTTGTGTCCATGGCTGTTTTATTTCACCTTTTGTCCAAAAAAGTGTACATTGTAGGCCATGGTTCCCCAACTGCAGTCCTCAAGGCCCACCAACATGTAAAGTTTTCAGTCTTTTCTTTGTATTGCTCAGGTGATAATTGCCTCACCTGTGCAATACAAAGGAAATCCTGAAAACAATACCTGTTGGTTGGCCTTGATGACTGGATTTGGGGACCCATGGCCTACAATGTACCCTTTTTTGGACAAAAGGTGAAATTGTATTAAAAGTATTTCACCATTTGTCCTAAAAAAGTGTACATTGTAGGCCATGGTTCCCCAACTGCAGTCCTCAAGGCCCACCAACATGTAAAGTTTTCAGTCTTTTCTTTGTATTGCTCAGGTGATAATTGCCTCACCTGTGCAATACAAAGGAAATCCTGAAAACAATACCTGTTGGTTGGCCTTGAGGACTGCAGTTGGGGAAACATGGGGTAGGGGATAATCTAAAAAAGTACACATTTTTAGTGAAAAGATAATAGAAAACCGGGACATAACTTTGTAAAAAAGGTTGCATTTATGAACCTTTTAGCCAAAGTTATCTGTACCTGTATAACAAATTTAAAACTAACATCCTATAAATTAAAGACAGACAACAATGTTAAACCAATGAACAATTTATTTAAAAAAATTTTTTTTATATAATTGTTATAAAATTAGGCCTTTTGGCCAAATGTTTAACATAGAAATAACCTTTTTTTTATATTAAACTTTATTTATTCAACTTTATTTTATTTTTTTTTTCATTAAAAAAAAGTATCAACAAACATATTTATAGGTCTGTGTAGTGTGGGGTGGAAATACTGCTGGAGGGGCTGCGGGACACTTCGACCGTGGGAGTGTGGAGAGTGTGGAGGGACGAACGGGATGGTTGGTGGGGAAGGAACAGGAAGAGGTGAAGGGGTGGAAAGACCAAAAGAATGGGAAGACAAGGCAGAACAGGTGGGTGGTGGTGGAGTGGAGGGTTGTGCATGAGGAACAGGTGACATAGTAGGTATTTGGAAGGGGGAAGGAGATTGGTAGGTAGAAGTGTGGTAGGGGGTAGGTGGCTGGTAGTGGGTAGGTTGTTGGTACTGGGGAGGTGGTTGGACCTGGGGAGGTGGTTGATATTGGGGAGGTGGTTGGACCTGGGGAGGTGGTTGATATTGGGGAGGTGGTTGGACCTGGGAGGTGGTTGATATAATGGAGGTTGATGGAGCTGGGGAGGTGGTTGGTATTGGGGAGGTTGATATTGAATAGGAGGAGGAGGAGGTATGGCAGGTGGAGGGGGGGAAGATGGACGGCGGCTGTAGGGGGGGGGAGGTGGTGGAATGACTGGGGTGGATTGAGGATGGGAGACAACCTGCGCTAGAGCAGAGTGGCACGTGTGCATCACATACATCTGCTGGTCATAAGATAGCGGATCTATGCGCTCCGCAACTGACCTAAAAAAGCTGAAGTTCGGGGGTGCTCTTACCTCTGAACGCACAGTTTCCAGAAGTGTCTTGACCTCACCAACTAGTGTGGTTATCTGACGAATGCCTGCGGCAACTTGTTCAGATAGCAACTTAAGGCAGTTCTGGAAAGATGCGTTCATGTGTAAGAACTCGGGCGCATAGTTCTTTTCCTGACCCTTCTGACGCTGCCGCCCAGTACCCGCAGCTGTACTAGAGGTGGCAGGGTCAGAAGGGTGGGGTAAAAGGGAAGGCTATATCCTGACCAGCAGATTCATGTAATGCAGCCGGCCACGATGCTCCAGCGCTGGTGGAGGGGACTGCGGGATCTAATGTGTGTGAAGTCTGGGAAGGGTCAGATGTGGAGGGTTGGTCAAAGTGTCCCTCGGTGTCGGTCTCCTGAGGGATCGCTCTAGAAGGCTCCAACTCTGCGGGCGCCCGAGTGCTGCTCACCGTGCTGTGGAAGAAACAAAAACATAAAATTAATATACAGATGTGGAATGGCCCTGGCTGTAAAAAAAAAAAAATGTAACATTTTATGGTTATATTTACCTTCTGGTGACCATTGTTTCACGCAGGAACGCCAGAGCTCGTGCATATTTGTACTTGCTCTGGCGTCCTGAAGATCCACTCGGGGCCCGCATGTCTTTGTTAAATTCCTTCTTAAAGCGATCCCTCACAGACCGCCACCGCTTCACAATTCTCTCCCCTGAAACGAGAAAGCACACATTGGTTACTATACAACAACCACACTTTAGTCCTCGTGTCCCCCAGAGTTAATGTTTTCATTGTTTCCATAGTGTTTCACCAAAGAAAATGGAAAACAAGAAGCGTTGGTTACACGAGGACAGAAGTTTTGAAAATACACCTTTACAGTCAGCAACATGAACTATACTTACGTAATTTAGTCTGGGACCTAGGATTGAGTTCCTCCCAGCGGTGCACCATTGCTGCTGCCACTTCCGTCCAGAGCCGTCGTGTCACAATTTGATCCGCATGCTGGCGGTCCCCCATGTTCCACAGCGGCTCCCTTTCTCGGACCAGGTCGATCATCAACTCCACGTCCAATCCCTCCTCCGTGTCCGAGTCGGGAGCACGCTGTGAAGCCTGTGAAATTAACAAAGGAAAAAAAAAATCATCAGACACATTGTTTGAAATTTGCGAAATTATACATGTTACAATGGGAAAATTAATGCACAAAACATTTTTACATAACACATTTTGTAAAAATGAAAAATTATAGAAAATGGCAAAAAAAAAACACTTACACGTTGAGAACCGCCGACAGTCTCACGACGACTCTGGGAGGCGCTGGGAGAAACCCTCTGGCTCCCAGATGCGAGAGACTAAAAATGAAAAGAAAAATTTGGATATTGGCAGGTGTTGTCCGCTATGTGAAGTATGTACTAAATGTTTTTCTATGTGTTGTGTGTACTGTGATGGTGTGTTTCTGCGATTGATGCAGGATACTTACGAATTGTGAGCCCACTCCAGGTATCTCTCCACCCCGTCCTTCTTCCTCTGGGAGCTCCTCGTCATCTTCAGATTCCTGTTATTAAAAAAACCCAATCAAGACATATAGCCCACATATTGATTGTGGAAAGAAAAATTAAAAATACATTATTTTTACCGCCAATTCCTGACGATGGGTAGGAGGGCTCCCAGAAGAAGATGTGTCCTGCTGTTCCTGCTGTGGCGGCTCTGGCTCTGGCTGGGAGGGAGGAGATGGCGATGCCGGTGGTGCTGCCGCCGCCGCTTCAGCCGCTGCTTCCTCCACCAACACCGCCATTGCGGCAGCTGCAGCTGCTGTTTGACGTTGTCTGCTGTGGAAGAAACAAAAAGGGACAGTCAATATATTTCTATATTCCTTGTCCCTGGCTGAAAGAGAAAAACAAACATGTATTTTTATAGAAATGGGGATGTAATCTTTACTTTCTACTGGCTTCCCTCCTTGCCCGCCTCTCCTCCTCTCGTCTATCTCCAGCCGCCGCCTCACCCTCTTCTTGACGTCTTCTACTGTTAAAGTAAAAAGGGACTGTAAATTTTATATTCCTTGTCCATGGCTGAAAGAAAAACAAACATGTAATGTACAGCAAAATGTGTGCTGTAATACTTACTTTCTGCGTGCTAGCCTCCTTGCTTGGAGGTCCTCTCCTCCCCTCTGCTGAACTTGCGCTTCAGCCGCCGCCGCCGCCGCCCGTGAAGTCTTCGGCTGTTGAATAAGGACACAAAAACGGACAGTGAATATATCTGTATTCCTTTCCCCTGGCTGAAAGAGAAAAACAAACATGTAATTTAGAGCAAAATGTGTGCTATACTTACTTTCTGCTTGCTAGCCTCCTAGCTTGGAGGTCCTCTCCTCTCCTCTGCTCAACTTGCGCTTCAGCCGCCGCCGCCGCCGCTCGTTGAATTCTTCTGCTGTTGAATAAGGACACAAAAACGGACAGTGAATATATGCGGATTCCTTGTCCCTGGCTGAAAGAGAAAAACAAACATGTAATTTAGAGCAAAATGTGTGCTATACTTACTTTCTGCTTGCTAGCCTCCTAGCTTGGAGGTCCTCTCCTCCCCTCTGCTCAACTTGCGCTTCAGCCGCCGCCGCCGCCGCTCGTTGAATTCTTCTGCTGTTGAATAAGGACACAAAAACGGACAGTGAATATATGCGGATTCCTTGTCCCTGGCTGAAAGAGAAAAACAAACATTTAATTTTTAGGCACATGGGGGATGTCATATTTACTTTCTACTGGCTTGCCTCCTTGCATCCAGGATCTCCTGCGCCCTTGGATCAGCAGCATCAATTCTTCTGCTGTGGAATTAACAGACAAAAAGGAATTGTGTTTATATGTATTGATTGTCCCTGTTTTAAAATATAACATTCAAACAAGGACATTATTCCGACCACATGCAATCATTTGTAGCCATCAACAGTAGCATGGGTATCCCTGGACAAAAAAAATAAATAAATAAATAAAAAATTAACATTTTTAATCAACCGATCCCCAATAACAAAAAAAAAAAACCAGTACAAACATAATGATAATAAAAACATGGACATTTCACATACAAGCATGAGTATATTTAAGGTCAGAGGCACCCAAAAAAAAAAAAATTGCAACAAAAAGAAAAGTAGATCAACATTTGGATACTAAACACATGCAAACTGTAACGGGTCTGGTGGGTGGAACTACTGACGAGACAGGTCAGGTTGGTGGAACCACAAAGCTTTATTATACAAGAGAGTTTACTTGTAAGAGAGCGGGTGGCACCTGGGAAAAGGGCAGGGATTCACGGCAGGAGATATAGGTAGTTTCTGGACAGGCAGGTTTGTCACAGCAAGTGACCAAGGAAGTCTCTGGGCAGGCAGGTTGTAACGGTAAGTAACCGAGGCAGTCTCTGGACAGGCAGGTTGTCACGGCAAGTGACCAAGGCAGTCTCTGGGACAGGCAGGTTGTCACGGCAAGTGACCAAGGCAGTCTCTGGGACAGGCAGGTTGTCACGGCAAGTGACCAAGGCAGTCTCTGGGACAGGCAGGTTGTCACGGCAAGTGACCAGGCAGTCTCTGGGACAGGCAGGTTGTCACGGCAAGTGACCAGGCAGTCTCTGGGACAGGCAGGTTGTCACGGCAAGTGACCAAGGCAGTCTCTGGGACAGGCAGGTTGTCACGGCAAGTGACCAGGAAGTCTCTGGGACAGGCAGGTTGTCACGGCAAGTGACCAGGCAGTCTCTGGACAGGCAGGTTGACATGGCAAGTGACCAGGCAGTCTCTGGAACAGGCAGGTTGTCACAGCAAGTGACCAGGCAGACTCTAGACAGGCAGGATGTCACAGCAAGTGACCAGGCAGACTCTAGACAGGCAGGTATATACGACCTGATATGGTGGAGCCTCCAGGTAGGCTGCAGTCGGATGGCAGATGATCGCTCCCAGGTGAGCAGGCAAGAGCCGGGATCTCTGCAGATGATGTCCGAACTTCCGGATGGAGCTGCAGTCGGATGGCAGATGATCGCCCCCAGGTGAGCAGGCAAGAGCCGGGGATCTCTGCAGATGATGTCCGAACTTCCGGATGGAGCTGCAGTCGGATGGCAGATGATCGCTCCTAGGTGAGCAGGCAAGAGCCGGGGATCTCTGCAGATGACGTCCGAACCTCTGGATGGAACTGCAGACGGATGGCAGACAGGCAAGCCGACAGGTAACAGGCAGGAAACTGGAATCAGGAGCTGATGGCTGAAACAGAGTTAGACTGCACAGGAACAACATTGCTCGGGCACCTACATTAAGGAGGAAGCCCTTAATATAGGGTGGAGTCCTCCAGCATTGGCTGGAGACTGATTTGGAAAATGTGCGCGGCTCCTTTAAGAGCGGGGGAGGGTGCGGGCGCCGCCCTAAGGCCAGTAGCAGGAAGGAGCGCGCGGGACCAGCAGGGCGGAAGGAGGGCGCCGAGGACAGGTGAGGAGAGCGACGTCCCTGTCTGGCAGCAGGCAGGGACGCGGGCGCTACAGTACCCCCCCCTCTAGGCCCCCCCCTCTTTAGGCCAGAAAGAAATTTAGCTAGGATAAGAGGGGCATGGATGTTCTCCCGAGGCTCCCAGGTTCTCTCCTCAGGACCAAACCCCTTCCAATCCACCAAAAAATAAGTCTTTCTTCCTACCTTTTTGTGGCCAGAATGTTCTCTACCTCAAATTCATCATCAGCAGACACTGGAGCAGGAGGTGTACCTGTAGACTTAAAAAAAGAGTTAAGAACCACAGGTTTGAGGAGAGATACATGAAAAGAATTAGGAATTCTCAAATTGGCCGGGAGTTTCAATTTATAGGACACCGGATTGATCTGACTGATGATCTCAAAAGGACCGATGAACCGAGGACCTAACTTGTAGGACGGAATTTTGAGTCGAACATATTTGGACGAAAGCCAGACTTTGTCCCCAGGACGGAATTGAGGAGGATCCAGACGTTTTTTGTCAGCATGTCTTTTCATGCGCTCGGAAGACTGAATGAGTGCGGACCGGTACTCTCCCAGATGGAGGAGAATTCTCTAACTAGAGATTCCGCAGCTGGATTGTCCACAGAGATGGAAACAGGGACAGGATCCGAGGGTGCTGACCGAAGACTACAAAAAACGGAGACTTGGTGGAAGATTCGCTCTCATGATTATTGTAGGAGAATTCGGCCCAAGGCAGGAGCTCCATCCAGTCAGAATGGTGGGCATTAACGAAATGTCGAAGATAACTGGTCAAATTCTGATTTATTCGTTCAACTTGTCCATTGGACTGTGGGTGGTAAGCGGAGGAAAAATCCAGGGTGACTCTAGCAACTTACAAGTGGCTCTCCAGAAACGTGAGGTGAACTGAACCCCACGATCCGACACAATGTGACGAGGCAGACCATGAAGACGGAAGATGTGGCGGATAAAGTCTTTAGCCAACTCGGGTGCAGACGGGAGACCTGGCAGAGGAATGAAGTGAGCCATCTTGGAAAAGCGGTCAGCGACCACCCAAATGACCGTACAACCGGCAGAGACGGGCAGATCTGTTATGAAGTCCATGGCTATATGCTGCCAGGGGGCAGCGGGTACAGGAAGCGGAAGAAGACGGCCGGTAGGCAGGTGTCTCGGAACTTTGTTGCGGGCACAGGAAACACAGGCAGAAACAAAGTCTATTACGTCTTTGTGCAGGGTAGGCCACCAATAATGCCGGGTAATGAGTTGGAGGGTCTTTCTTTGACCAGCGTGGCCAGCGAGTTTAGACGAGTGACCCCAATGTAGGATTCTCTTCCGATCGGTTTCTGATACGAACGTCTTACCAGGAGGGAGACGATTTAGACTCACGGGAGCCACCTGCATCACTCTGGCGGGATCGATGATATGTTTAGGCTCATCTTCGAGATCCACACCAGGAAAGACCGAGACAAGGCATCCGCCTTGACGTTTTTGTCAGCTGGGCGAAAATGCAAAAGAAAATCGAAGCGGGCAAAAAACAAGGACCACCGGGCTTGACGAGGATTAAGTCTCTGTGCCTGCTGGAGGTATGCCAGATTTTTGTGGTCCGTGTAGATGATTACCGGATGAAGAGCCCTTCGAGTAGGTAACGCCACTCCTCCAATGCCAACTTAATGGCCAATAGCTCTCGATCTCCTATGGAGTTTCGCTCGGAGGAGGAGAAGAGTTTGGAGAAGAAACCGCAGATACCATCCTCCCGGATGGCGATTTTTGGTAAGAACCGCTCGCTCCAGCAGAGGAAGCGTCCACCTCCAGGAAGAACTGCTTGTTGCCATCCGGTGATGCAGCACTGGAGCGGAAGAGAAGGCCTGTTTCAGAGAAAGGAAGGCCTCCTCTGCTTCGGCGTCCACTGTTGGGGTTAGCATCCTTGCGAGTGAGCGCTGAGATTGGAGCAGTCCTGGAAGAGAAGTGCGGTATGAAGAGACGGTAATATTGGCAAATCCCAGAACCGCTGAATGGCCTTCAACCCCTCCGTCGGGGCCACTTCTCGATGGCAGACAATTTCTCCGGATCCATTCGTAGGCCTGTCTGAGAATGATGTAGCCCAGAAACGGAAGCGATGTCTGCTCAAAGAGGCACTTCTCATATTTGGCGAAGAGGTGATTCTGCCTGAGCCTGAGCAGAACCTGACGAACATCCCTCCGGTGAGACTGAAGATCCGGAGAGAAGACCAAGATGTCGTCAAGGTACACCACAACGCAGGAATAGAGGAGGTCCCGGAAGATGTCGTTGACCAACTCCTGAAAGACTGCTGGAGCATTACAGAGACCAAAGGGCATCACCAAGTACTCGTAGTGGCCGTCCCGGGTGTTGAATGCCGTCTTCCATTCATCTCCTCGACGGATACGAACCAGGTTGTATGCTCCACGAAGATCTAGTTTGGTGAAGACTCTAGCCCCTCTAAGACGATCAAACAGTTCTGGAATGAGCGGAAGAGGGTACTTATTCTTCACCGTGATCGAATTTAGGCCTCTGTAGTCAATACAGGGACGGAGAGATCCGTCTTTCTTTTTAACGAAGAAGAAACCTGCTCCCGCTGGGGAGGTAGATTTCCGGATGAATCCCTTTGCTAAGTTCTCCTCGATATATTCGGACATCGACCTGGTCTCAGCAGCAGACAACGGGTAAATACGCCCACGGGGAGGCGTAGTACCGGGCAACAGGTCAATCGGGCAATCATATGGTCTATGCGGGGTAATGTCTCTGCTTCCTTTTTATTGAAGACATCAGCAAATGACCAATATGGAATCGGGAGTCCAGGTAGATTAGCAGGTGTAGGAGAAGAATAGACAGGATGAACAGGCACCAGACATGTTTTATGACAGTCCTGTCCCCAGCGAAGAACCTCTCCATTCTGCCAGTCGAGCACAGGTGCATGTTTTTGGAGCCAAGGCAGACCTAGTAAGAGAGCATGAGAGAGTCCAGGTAAAACATGAAACGAGATGCTCTCAGAATGCAACATTCCCACCTGCAGGGTTATGACTTCGGTGATAAGTCGGATGGGACGAGGTAGGAGGCCCCCATCCACAGCAGCAACAGATACAGGTTCAACAAGAGGTTTGGTGGGAATGTGATACTTCTCTACTAGAGCCTGTGACACGAGATTCCCAGCTGCTCCAGAATCAAGTTGGGCCATTTCGAAGTGGCGGTTCTTACCGATCAGAATTGAAACCGACAGCAGCAGGGATGAAGAGGATTTATTTTTGTCTAGATTGACCTCTCCGAGCGAACCTAGACACAGGCATTTTCCCGACTTCTCCGGACAGGTTTGGATCCAGTGCTCCTTACTGCCGCAGTAGAAGCAACTTTTCTCGGCACGGCGTGAGTCCTGACGGGCTTTGACCATCTTGGTCTGGTCGACCTGCATAGGCTCAGCAGGGTGCACCTGAGGAGAAACGGAAGAGGTTATAGATCTCTGACACGAGGGTGCAAGATGGGAAAACTCTTTTTTACGGGTGATCTCTTTGGCTCGTTCCTGGAACCGTAGATCAATTCGATTGGCAAGATTTATTAAATCATCAAGCGAGGTTGGAATGTCCCGACCGGCAAGTTCGTCTTTAATACGGCCGGACAGACCCTCCCAGAAGACCGAAATTAGAGCTTCATTGTCCCAAGCTAGTTCTGAGGCTAAAGTCCGGAACCGTATGGCATATTGACCAACGGTGAAACTCTCCTGACGGAGACGCAGCAGAGATGATGCAGAGGAAGTCTTCCGTCCAGGTTCGTCGAATACCTTCCGGAAGGCCGAGAGAAACGCAGGCAGGTCAGACACCAGAGGATCCTCTCTCTCCCAAGAGGGTTAAGCCAGGCCAGGGCCTCTCCAGTGAGATGGGACATGATGAAGGCAACTTTGGCCCGGTCAGAGTTAAACTGGTGTGCCAGGAGTTCAAAATGCAGGGTGCACAGATTAATGAAACCCCGAGCCAGAGCAGGATCGCCTCCAAACCTAGGAGGAGCTGACAGTCGGGGTCCGGGAATGGAAACCACGGAATTGGGAATCAGCGGGACTGACGGACTATGAGTCATGGCTCCAGCGATGGTTGCTATTGATGATTTCAGAGTGTCCAGACGGAATTTGACGTTCCGCAGGTGACCCAGGATGGCCTCCTGTTGAGACCTCTGGCGAGACAGCTCATGACACAGTTCCGGGAGTGAAGGGGTTTGGGTGCCACCGGGTTCCATGGCCCGAGCAAACTGTAACGGGTCTGGTGGGTGGAACTACTGACGAGACAGGTCAGGTTGGTGGAACCACAAAGCTTTATTATACAAGAGAGTTTACTTGTAAGAGAGCGGGTGGCACCTGGGAAAAGGGCAGGGATTCACGGCAGGAGATATAGGTAGTTTCTGGACAGGCAGGTTTGTCACAGCAAGTGACCAAGGAAGTCTCTGGGCAGGCAGGTTGTAACGGTAAGTAACCGAGGCAGTCTCTGGACAGGCAGGTTGTCACGGCAAGTGACCAAGGCAGTCTCTGGGACAGGCAGGTTGTCACGGCAAGTGACCAAGGCAGTCTCTGGGACAGGCAGGTTGTCACGGCAAGTGACCAAGGCAGTCTCTGGGACAGGCAGGTTGTCACGACAAGTGACCAGGCAGTCTCTGGGACAGGCAGGTTGTCACGGCAAGTGACCAGGCAGTCTCTGGGACAGGCAGGTTGTCACGGCAAGTGACCAAGGCAGTCTCTGGGACAGGCAGGTTGTCACGGCAAGTGACCAGGAAGTCTCTGGGACAGGCAGGTTGTCACGGCAAGTGACCAGGCAGTCTCTGGACAGGCAGGTTGACATGGCAAGTGACCAGGCAGTCTCTGGAACAGGCAGGTTGTCACAGCAAGTGACCAGGCAGACTCTAGACAGGCAGGATGTCACAGCAAGTGACCAGGCAGACTCTAGACAGGCAGGTATATACGACCTGATATGGTGGAGCCTCCAGGTAGGCTGCAGTCGGATGGCAGATGATCGCTCCCAGGTGAGCAGGCAAGAGCCGGGATCTCTGCAGATGATGTCCGAACTTCCGGATGGAGCTGCAGTCGGATGGCAGATGATCGCCCCCAGGTGAGCAGGCAAGAGCCGGGATCTCTGCAGATGATGTCCGAACTTCCGGATGGAGCTGCAGTCGGATGGCAGATGATCGCTCCTAGGTGAGCAGGCAAGAGCCGGGATCTCTGCAGATGACATCCGAACCTCTGGATGGAACTGCAGACGGATGGCAGACAGGCAAGCCGACAGGTAACAGGCAGGAAACTGGAATCAGGAGCTGATGGCTGAAACAGAGTTAGACTGCACAGGAACAACATTGCTCGGGCACCTACATTAAGGAGGAAGCCCTTAATAAGGGTGGAGTCCTCCAGCATGGCTGGAGACTGATTTGGAAAATGCGCGCGCTCCTTTAAGAGCGGGGAGGGTGCGGGCGCGCGCCCTAAGGCCAGTAGCAGGGAAGGAGCGTGGGACCAGCAGGGCGGAAGGAGGGCGCCGAGGACAGGTGAGGAGAGCGACGTCCCTGTCTGGCAGCAGACAGGGACGCGGGCGCTACACAAATGTAATAGCAGCATGAGTAGATAAACCGTGAGAGGCCACAAAGAACAAAGATTGCAAACAAAAAAACATTAGCATACAATGCAAGAGACCATGAGTAGAAAAACCGTGAGAGGCCACAAAGAACAAAGATTGCAAAGAAAAAAACATTAGCATAGTAAACAAATGCAAGAGAGCATTAGAAAAAACCATCACAGGCCCCCCAAAAAATAAATATTGGCAAAAAAAATGGAGATAAACATTACCATAGTAAACACATGCACATTTCAGATAGTAGCAGGACAAGCAACCACATCACAGGCCCCCCAAAAAATAAACATTGGCAAAAAAAATGGAGATAAACATTACCATAGTAAACACATGCACATTTCAGATAGTAGCAGGACAAGCAACCACATCACAGGCCCCCAAAAAATAAACATTGGCAAAAAAAATGGAGATAAACATTACCATAGTAAACACATGCACATTTCAGATAGTAGCAGACAAGCAACACATCACAGGCCGAAAAAAAAATAAAATTATATCATACACAAATCCACATTTCATATTGTCGCAGGGAGACCAAGCACATCACTGCAAAAAAACAGTACCATAGATCTACATTATCAACATTCACAACAGTAGCAGGGAATACACAAAAAGTTCCCAAACAAATGCATTTTAAACTCGGGGACCCACCCAATCATCGCCAATTTAATTTCATACAATACCAGGGGAACCAATCCCATCACAGAAAACATGAAATAAATGTACCAGGTGCCAAAAATAAACATCATCTCACACAGCATGGTGACATATGTATTGTACATTTTGGATTTTGGGGGGGGGAGTCATATTTACCGTCTGTTTTCCTGGCGCTCCATGATCCTGGCTGCGAGTCTCCGGTGGCTGAGGCGTCGGTGGCTGAGGCGTCGGTGGTCTCCGGTGGCTGCGTCTCCGGTGGCTGCGTCTCCGGTGGCTGCGTCTCCGGTGGCTGCGTGTGTGTGGCTCTGTGGCTTCTGTGGATGTGTCTGATGTCCCACCAATTTTTTTTTTTATATGTTTGCTGAGGGGTGGTATCTGTCTGGTATCTGTTTGTTGTGGGCTGGTATATCAATTAAAAAACCGGATGCGGCTACCGGATGCGGCTCAAGCCGGATGCGGCGCATTGCGGCGTCCATAGACTTTCATTGTAAAAAAAACCCGCACGCGCCGCATCCGGCGCATGCGGCTTTTTCGCCGCAGACAAAAAACGTTACATGCAACGTTTTTTCCAGACACCGGACGGTGACCAGACACCGCATCCGGCACCAACCGGACGCGCCGCAGTGACATGCGGCACCATCCGGCGCTAATGAAAGTCTATGGGAAAAAAAACGCATGCGGTGCATACGGTTTTGTGATGCGGCGCTGCTGAAAAATGCCGGGGGCGCCGCAATGAGTAAAACGGATGTGTGAAAGAGGCCTAAGGTTAGGGTTGGGGCTAAAGTTAGGGTTGGGGCTAAAGTTAGAATTAGGGTTAGGGTTGGGATTAGGGTTAGGGGTGTGTTAGGGTTAGGTTTGTGGTTAGGGTTATGGTTAGGGTTGGGACTAGGGTTAGGGTTTTTTTTGGGTTAGGGTTGGAAAGTCAACCGGTGCTCTGTTATGTTTTGGTAGCTGAGGAGGGCAGGAGCAAAAAAAACGCAAAGGCAGCCATACACCAGAGAGGTTGGTATCTAATATGGTTGCAGACTTCTAAACTAACCGCACAACTAGAAGCAGCCTTGGAATGTTCCTACGTTGCCCTAGATGCCTCGTCACAGCCGGAGAGATTAGCTACCCCTGTAGATGGAAAGAGGAAAGCTAACTGCCCCGCAGTAGAGCCCCAAAGTATTAGGAAGCCCCCAAACATATAATGGCGGTTAGACAAGAGGAAAACACGAACACAGACAGAAAATAGAATGAGCAAACGCTGGGGCCCAAAACTGTCTAGATAGAATAGTACAAGAGAGAATACTGTCTGCAACCCAACAAAACACTAGGAAAAATTCCAAAACACTTCTGATTCCAAAAATGCTGAGACCTCACGGTCTCGACCACCTATATCAGATCTTTGGTGTGAAAACGCAGCTACCCAGCAGTAAAATATCACAGGAACTGAGCACAAGTGCAAATACAAAAAGAGAACAGAGACCAGCACAAGCCCCCCAAAGGGGACCCGGCTGAACTCAAAAGCAAGACAGCAAAAACAAGGGAAATCAAACCACAGAAAAAAAACAGAAAAGTAACTTATCTGAATGATAGCAGGAGACAGCAGAAAAGCAAGCTGAATTCCAACCTAAACCAGGAAGTAACAATTGATCACCGGCGAGGATCATGGGAGGCCAGCTCACTTATATCAGGCCAGTCCATCCCCCCTAATAACCATTCATCCATTGCAGGTGGAGAACTCTTGCTGTTCAACATAGGTTCAATACCCTCAGCAACCACCAGAGGGAGCCTCAGCTCTGAAGTCGTCTCCAACACGTTCACAGCAGTGCTCCTTCCCTTCTGAGCTCTGCCATGTGCCCAAACAGTAGTTTACCCCCACATATTGGGTATCAGCCTACTCAGGACAATTTGCACAATATCTCTTGGGGTCTAATTTCTTCTGTTACCCTTGGGAAAATATAAAAATTGGTGGCGAAAATATCATTTTTGTGGAAAAAAATTATGATTTTTTATTTTTATGGCTCTACGGTATAAACTTCTGTGAAGGACTTGGGGTTCAAAGTTCTCCGCACACATCTAGATAAGTTCCTTGGGTGGGCTAGTTTCCAAAATGGGGTCACTTATGGGGGGTTTCAACTGTTTAGGCACATCAGGGGCTCTCCAAACGCAACATGACGCCCGCAGACTATTCCATCAAAGTCTGCAATCCAAAACGTCACTACTTCCCTTCCGAGCTCCAACGTGTGCCCATACAGTAGTTTTCTCCCACATATGGGGTATCAGCGTACTCAGGACAAATTGGACAACAACTTTTGGGGTCCAATTTCTGCTGTTACCTTTGGGAAAATAAAAAGTTGTGGACTAAAAGATCATGTTTGTGGAAAAAATATGATTTTTTTTATTTTCATGCTCGGGCGTTATAAACTTTAGTGAAACACCTGGGGGTTCAAAGTTTTACCACTCATCTAGATAAGTTCCTTGAGGGGTCTAGTTTCCAAAATGGTGTCATTTGTGGGGGGTTTCCACTGTTTAGGCACATCAGGGGCTCTCCAAACACGACATGGCGTCCAGCCAATTCTGCATTGAAAAAGGTCAAACGGCGTTCCTTCCCTTCCGAGCTCTGCCATGCATCCAAACTGTGGTTTACCCCCACATATGGGGTATCAGCGTACTCAGGACAAATTGCACAATAACTTTTGGGGTCTTGTTACCCTTGAGAAAATAAAAATTGGGGTGAAAAGATCATCTTTGTGGAAAAAATATGATTTTTTAATTTTACGGCTCTACGTTATAAAATTTTTTTAAAGCACTTGGAGGTTCAAATTGCTCACCACAGATCCAGATAAATTCCTTAAGGGGTCTAGTTTCCAAAATGGGGTCACTTGTGGGGGGTTTCCACTGTTTAGGCACATCAGAGGCTATCCAAATGCAACATGGCGTCCACTCTCAATTCCAGACAATTTTGGTTGGAAAAAGTCAAATGGTGCTCCTTCCATTCCGAGCTCTGCCGTGCGCCCAAACAGCGGTTCCCCCCACACAGCGTCGGACTGGAACACCTTGGGCCCACCAGAGAAAATCATTCTTGGGGCCCACTATGTAGCTACATAGAAATAAATACAAGACCACAAATTGTGCAGTAAAACACACTAATATCAGGGTATAATATAAGGTAGTACATGTCTTAATTATGTAGCAGGAGTTGGGGTAGCCTCCCTCATAGATTATAAAGCAGCCCCCCTCATAGGGGATAATGCTGCCCCCCTCATAGAGGATAATGCTGCCCCCCCTCATAGGGTATAATGCTATATATATATATAGATAGATGATAGATACCATATATACTCGAGTATAAGCCGACCCCCCTAATTTTGCCACAAAAAACTGGGAAAACTTATCGACTCGAGTATAAGCCTAGGGTGGAAAATGAGATTATGCCCCATATGCTGCCCCATGTATTATGCCCCACAAGATGCTCCATAGATTGTGCCCCATATGCTGCCCATGTATTATGCCCCCATAGATAATCCATAGATTGTGCCCTCATAGATGCTCCATAGATTATGCCCCCATAGATGCTCCATAGATTATGCCCCCATAGATTATGCCCCCATAGATGCTCCATAGATTATTCCCCCATAGATTATGCCCCTATAGTTATTAAGGTTGAAGGAAGACTTTAAGTCCATCTAGTTCAACCCATATCCTATCCTAACCTGCCCTAACATGTTGATCCAGAGGAAGGCAAAAAAACCCCAAGTGGCAAACAGTAAGCTTCACATTGGGGAAAAAAATTCCTTCCCGACTCCACATACGGCAATCAGACTAGCTCCCTGGATCAACGCTGTATCTAGGAAACTAGTGAATATAGCCTGTAATATTATACTTTTCAAGAAAGGCATCCAGTCCCCTCTTAAAATTTTAGTAAGGAATCACTCATTACAACATTAGACGGCAGAGAGTTCCATAGTCTCACTGCTCTTACAGTAAAGAATCTGCATCTGTGATTATGGCTAAACCTTCTTTCCTCCAGACGTAGAGGATGCCCCCTCGTCCCCGTCACAGGTCTAAGAGTAAAAAGATCATTAGAAAGGTCTTTGTACTGTCCCCTCATATATTTGTACATTGTAATAAGATCACCCCTAAGTCTTCGTTTTTTCCAAACTAAATAACCCCAAGTGTAATAACCTGTCTTGGTATTGCAGACCCCCCAGTTCTCTAATAACCTTGGTCGCTCTTCTCTGCACCCGCTCCAGTTCAGCTATGTCTTTCTTATACACCGGAGACCAGAACTGCACACAGTATTCTAAGTGTGGTCGCACCAGTGACTTGTATAGAGGTAAAATTATGTTCTCCTCATGAGCATCTATGCCTCGTCTAATGCATCCCATTATTTTATTTGCCTTGGCAGCAGCTGCCTGACATTGGCCACTAAATTTGAGTTTGTCGTCCACCCATACACCCAAGTCTTTTTCAGTGACAGTTTTGCCCAGTGTTTTTACAATTAAGCACATAATTATACATCTTATTTGTTCTACCCAAGTGCATGACCTTACATTTATCCCCATTAAAGCTCATTTGCCATTTATCAGCCCAAGCTTCTAGTTTACATAAATCCTCCTGTAATATAAAATTATCCTCCTCTGTATTTATTACCCTGCAGAGTTTAGTGTCATCTGCAAATATTGAAATACTACTCTGTATGCCCCTACAAGGTCATTAATAAATATGTTAAAGAGAAGCGGCCCCAATACTGACCCCTGTGGTACCCCACTGCTAACCGTGACCCAGTCCGAGTGTGCTCCATTAATAACCACCCTTTGTTTCCTATCCATGAGCCAGTTCTTAACCCACTTACACATATTTTCCCCTATCCCCATTGTTCTCATTTTATGTATCAACCTTTTGTGTGGCACTGTATCAAAAGCTTTTGAGAAGTCCATGAACACCACGTCCACTGCATTCCCTTGGTCCAGTCCTGAACTTACCCCTTCATAAAAGCTTATCAGATTAGTCTGACAAGAACGGTCCCTCGTAAACCCATGCTGATACTGTGTCATGAGGTTATTCAGCTTCAGATACTCCAAAATAGTATCCCTTAAAAAACCCTCCAGGATTTTACCCACAGTAGATGTTAAGCTCACTGGCCTATAATTTCCAGGTTCAGTTTTTGCCCCCTTATTGAATATTGGCACCACATTTGCTATACGCCAGTCCTGTGGTACAGACCCAGTTATTATGGAATCTTTAAAGATTAAAAATAATGGTCTATCTATAACTGTACTTAATTCCTGCAGTACTCGGGGGTGTATCCCATCCGGACCCGGGGATTTGTCAACTTTAGTGATTTTTAGACGCCGCCGTACTTCCTGCTGGGTTAAGCATGTGACATTTAATGGAGAAATTTTTTTATCTCTGATCATGTTATCTGTCATGGGATTTTCTTGTGTAAATACAGTTGAAAAAAAGTCATTTAGCATATTGGCTTTTTCCTCATCCTCATCCACCATTTCACCCAGACTATTTTTAAGGGGACCAACACTATCATTTTTAGTTTCTTGCTATTTATGTAGTTAAAGAATATTTTGGGATTATTTTTACTTTCTCTGGCAATGAGTCTCTCTGCCTCAATCTTTGCTGTCTTGATTTGCTTTTTACAGAATTTATTCAGTCTTCTGTATTTATTTAATGCCTCTTCACTACCTACTTGCTTTAATTCCCTAAACGCTTTCTTTTTGTCCCTTATTGCGCCCCTTACAGCTCTATTTAGCCATAGTGGTTTCCTCCTAATTCTAGCATGTTTATTCCCATAGGGTATATACTGTGCACAGGTCCTATTCAGGATACTAATAAACGTCTCCCATTTTCTTTGTGTATTTTTATGTCTCAGGATATCGTCCCAGTTTATTGCACCAAGATCATCTCTCATCCGTTGGAAATTTGCCTTCCTGAAGTTTAGTGTCCTTGTAACCCCTCGACTACACATCTTATTAAAGGATACATGAAAGCTTATTATTTTGTGATCACTATTACCCAAGTGACCCCCAACCCTTATATTTGATATGCGGTCTGGCCTGTTGGATAATATTAGGTCTAGCAGTGCCCCCCCTCTTGTTGGGTCCTGAACTAGTTGTGAAAGGTAATTGTCTCTCATAGTTGCCAAAAACTTATTACCTTTGCTGGAACTGCAGGTTTCTGTTCCCCAATGTATTTCAGGGTAGTTGAAGTCCCCCATAATAATGACTTCTCCTTGAGTTGCTGCTTCATCTATTTGCTTTACGAGGATATTCTCTGTTGCTTCCATTATTTTAGGAGACTTATAACAAACCCCTATCAATAATTTATTATTTTTACCCCCTCCCCTAATCTCCACCCACAGAGACTCTACATCTTCATTAGATTCACAGATATCACGCAGGATGGGTTTTAAGGATGATTTTACATATAAACACACACCCCCACCTCGCTTATTTTTACGGTCATTTCTAAACAGACTATAGCCCTGTAAATTAACCGCCCAGTCGTGGCTCTCATCCAGCCAAGTCTCAGATATCCCCACCATGTCATAATTATGTTCCAACAAAATTAATTCTAATTCCGCCATTTTGTTGGTGAGGCTTCTAGCATTAGTATACATGCACTTTATGTATCTCTCTGAACCTCTATTCTTTCTTAAATTATTAACTGTTCTAACCCCACCCCCCATGCCACCCCCACCCCCAATTTCATTATTTGTGCCCTTGTCTCTATCTGTACTGCCTTCCCCTCCTATAAAATGAATACCCTCCCCCCCAGTCCCTAGTTTAAAGACTCCTCCAACCTTCTAGCCATTTTCTCCCCCAGCACAGCTGCACCCTCCCCATTGAGGTGCAGCCCATCCCTAGCATAGAACCTGTAGCCAACTGAGAAGTCGGCCCAGTTCTCCAGGAACCCAAACCCCTCCTTCCTACACCAATTCTTGAGCCACTTATTAACCTCCCTAATCTCCCGTTGCCTCTCTGGTGTGGCACGTGGTACCGGCAGTATTTCAGAAAATACCACGTTGGAGGTCCTTGCTTTAAGCTTGCAGCCTAATTCCCTGAAATCATCTTTAAGGACCTTCCACCTGCCTCTAACTTTGTCATTTGTGCCAATGTGCACCATGACCGCTGGGTCCTCACCAGCCCCTCCCAGTAATCTGTCAACCCGATCAGCGATGTGTCGGACTCGAGCGCCAGGTAGGCAGCACACTGTTCGACGATCCCTGTCTTTGTGACAGATTGCCCTATCTGTTCCCCTAATAATTGAGTCCCCCACTACCAGCACCTGTCTGGCCTGCCCTGCTCTCCTAATTCTCCCCTTACTGGAGCAGACACTCCCCCCGGCTTTCAGAGGACATGCCTGGCTGCAGCAGTGCTACCCCTGTACTGACAACCCCCTCATCTGCCAACTTTGCAAACTTATTGGGTGTGCCAGATCAGGACTAGCCTCCCTGGCGCTCTTCCCTCTACCCCGCTTTCTAACTGTCACCCAGCTTCCTACTTCAGTGTCCTGCAGCTCCACCCTAGCATCCCCCCCTCATCTATCCCATTGAGCGTCTGCTCAGTGAGCAGAAGACTCCTTTCCATATTGTCTATGGATCTCAGTGTTGCCAGCTGCACATTTAGATCCAAGATTTGGGCTTCCAAATGCACAACGTGCTCACATCTCACACAGCAGTATACACCCTCGACCGGCTGTTCAAGGACTGCATACATGTGGCAAGATGTACACTGGATGGCATTGGCAATAGTGGAGCACATATCTAATGGGGATTTCACCAGACAGCAAAGATAAGTAAAAATAAATAAAAAGTATTAATAAAATATACAGTAACAGCAATTCAGTAAATCCTCCCTTGGAAACTCCCTGAATCCAAAGTCACTGAATCTCAAGTCACACTTACCACCGTTCACACTTGCGCACCGGTCACACTCAGCTCGCTCACACTCGCTGAAGCAGAAGATTTAAAGAGAGATTTTTTTTTTTTTTTTTTCTCCAGCAGCAAATCACCCTGCTGCTCTAATGCACTTCCAAAAAAGAAGTTCCATAGATTATGCCCCCATAAATGCTCCTTAGATTATGCCCCCATAGATTATGCCCCCATAGATGCTCCTTAGATTATGCCCCCATAGAAGCTCCATAGATTGTGCCCCCATAGATTATGCCCCTATAGATGCTCCATAGATTATGCCCCCATAGATTATGCCCCTATAGATGCTCCATAGATTATGCCCCCATAAATGCCCTTAGATTATGCCCCCATAGATGCTCCTTAGATTATGCCCCCATAGAAGCTCCATAGATTGTGCCCCCATAGATTATGTCCCTATAGATGCTCCATAGATTATGCCCCCATAGATTATGCCATATAGATGCTCCATAGATTATGCCCCATAAATGCTCCTTAGATTATGCCCCCATAGATGCTCCTTAGATTATGCCCCCATAGAAGCTCCATAGATTGTGCCCCCATAGATTATGCCCCTATAGATGCTACATAGATTATGCCCCCATAAATGCTCCTTAGATTATGCCCCATAGATGCTCCTTAGATTATGCCCCCATAGATGCTCCATAGATTATGCCCCCCTAGATTATGCCCCCATAAATGCTCCTTAGATTATGCCCCCATAGATTATGCCCCATAGAAGCTCCATAGATTATGCCCCCATAGATGCTCCATAGATTATGCCCCCATAGAAGCTCCATAGATTATGCCCGCAGAGATGCTCCATAGATTATGCCCCCATAGATGCTCCATAGATTATGCCCCCATAAGTGCTCTCTAGATTATGCCCCCATAGATGCTCCATAGATTATGCCCCCATAAATGCTCCTTAGATTATTCCCCATAAATGCTCCACAGATTATGCCCCATAAATGCTCCACAGATTAGCCCCCATAGATTATGCCCCCATAAATGCTCCACAGATTTATGCCCCCTAGATTATGCCCCCATAAATGCTCCACAGATTATGCCCCCATAAATGCTCCACAGATTATGCCCCCATAGATTATGCCCCCATAAATGCTCCAGATTATGCCCCCATAGATTAGCCCCCATAAATGCTCCAGATTTATGCCTCCTTAGATTATGCCCTCATAAATGCTCCACAGATTATGCCCCCATAGATTATGCCCCCATAAATGCCCACAGATTATGCCCCCATAAATGCTCCAGATTATGCCCCCATAGATTATGCCCCCATAAATGCTCCACAGATTATGCCCCATAAATGCTCCACAGTTTTATGCCACCATAAATGCTCCACAGATTATGCCCCCATAGATTATGCCCCCATAAATGCTCCAGATTATCCCCCTTAGATTATGCCCCCATAAATGCACACAGATTATGCCCCCATAGATTATGCCCCCATAAATGCTCCAGATTATGCCCCCATAGATTATGCCCCCATAAATGCTCCAGATTATGCCCCCATAGATTATGCCCCCATAAATGCTACACAGATTGTGCCCCCATAGATTATGCCCCCATAGATGCTCCACTGTGCCCCCATAGATGCTGCAAAAAAAAAAAAAAAGACATACTCACCTCTCGTCGCTGGGGCCAGGTGCTGGTGTCCTGGGCACCTGCGAAAATTTACCTGTCACCGGGTCCACTGCTGAGCGCCGCTGTCTTCGGTCCTCCGGCAGTGAATGCTCAGGCAGGGGGCGCGGCGCTCACTAATGACGTCATCGCCGCCCTCTGCCTGAACATTGCAGCAAGAGAGGACGCGATGACACAGCGACGCTCAGCGGTGGAGAGGGTGACAGGTAAGTAATGATATTCACTGCTTCCCACGCCCATGTGGGCGTGGGAAGCAGTGAATATTCATTTCTCTTTAGCAGCGGGGACAGGGGCTCCTGCCTCCTGTCACCCTGTGCTGCTCCGCTGGCAGGGGGGCCCCCATGGCAGCTGCGTGGTGTGCCGCTATTAGCGACACGCCACCAGCTGGGGGCCCCTGGAGCAGGGGGGACCCTAGGCAACTGGCCCCTGTATGCCAGCAGGTGCCAGGGCCCCCCAGATGCCAGGGCCCACCGGAGAATCCTCCGGTTCTCCGGTGGGCCAGTCCGACCCTGCCCCCACATATGGGGTATCAGCGTACTCAGAACAAATTGGACAACTTTTGTGGTCCAATTTATCCTGTTACCCTTGGAAAATAAAAAAATGGTGACTAAAAGATATATATATTTTTTTTTAAATTCGTTTATTAGACAACAACAAACAGATAACACATTTTGTAAATAGCCAGTGCAATGTATACACAATTACGTAATATCTGTAATGGAAGAAAACCAACAAGCTTGCATATTGAGTTATTAGTACAGATTTTCAATTTCACAGGTCCTCTTTCTCTTGCGAGGCCATGGATAATTTAGGAGTATTTTACAAGAACCCGTTATTCATCTATACAAATGCTTGGCCATGCATAACCCAGAATAATACATACAACTAACAAAATCTAACTTCCTACCCTGCTGCCAAAACAACTTCCATAGCACTGATGACATAATAAACCTATAAAGTATAAGCCAATATATTTTCTCTACGCTATTATACTAATAACAAATCACTATCTACGCGCTGTTATAGTGAGTGAGATGCATTCCATACATCCCAGATCTTATTAAACTTCCCCAAGCAACCCCTGTTCTGGTTTAGTGTCCCCCTCGTTATGGTACAATTGAATTTACCAGTTCAATCCAAGCTCTAAGAGAAGGGTGGTGATTACCCATCCAGCGTAAGGCCAATATTTTCCTGGCTAAAAAAAGTGTCTCCCGCAGAAGAATTTTGATGTGGTGTCCCCTTATCTCTTCCCCCAGCACACCAAATAGACATATCAATGGACTGAGAGGAACAGGAGTGCCTATGAGGGAGGTTAACAGCGTGGTCACCTTGCTCCAAAAAGATAGAATAGTTGGGCATCCCCACACCATATGTATGAAATCTTCATCCATTGTATGGCATCTTAAACATTCTGAGGATTGAACCACCCCATCCTAAAATAGCCGTAGTGGGGTCAGATATGACTGGTGCACTATATACATTTGAGTCATTTTGTTATGGCTGATGGAGACACCCCAATTGGAGAACCAAGAATCTCCTCCAAATCTTCATTTTGAAAATCTGGAACTAGAGACCTCCACCTCTCCCTTACTGACGATAAAGTCAGAGCCCGCGGACAACATATAAGTATATAGGGTAGAAATAAGACCCGGGGCCTTGTGATTTGAGAATCCCTATCAAAGGGAAGGATGATTGCTTGGGTCATATTTCTGTTACGCAGATATGATTGAATTGCTGATCTAAGCTGTAGGTATCGGAAAATTGTGACCTTGGGACACTGTATTTAATCTGCATTTGTTCAAAGGACATTAGGACATTGTGACATATAAATCTTTAATCAAGGAAATATATATGAGATCCAGAATTGAGTGGACGGGTGTTTAATAGCATCGGGAAACAGGAAATTATTCCATAATGGCATTTCAGCTATAACGTCAACAAAGCGAACCACTCGTTTTAAGTTGTCTCCAGACTGACCGTGCCAACCGAGTAAGGTAATAATCCAGAGACATTAAGTTTGTCTACTTCTAAAAACCCCAGCAAGCAATCAGTCCCTGCAGCATGAGCCAGATGACTGTCCAAGTTAGCAGACAATTATTAGGCATCCATCTACTCAGAGCTCTGACTTGCCCGGCCAAGTAATATAAAAAGAAATCCGACAGTGCCGCCCCGCCCAACTACTAAAAGATAATTTTTTGTTGGAAAAAAATAGGATTTTTTATTTTCATGCCCGGGCATTATAATCTTGTGTGAACACTTGGGGTTCAAAGTGCTCACCACAGATCTAGATAATTTCCTTAGGGGGTCTAGTTTCCAAAAATGGAGTCAACTTATGGGGGTTTCCACTTTTTAGGCACATCGGGCTCTGCAAACGGAACATGACACCCATCAACATCTGCATTCCAAAACGTCATTACTTCCTTTCCGGCCCCCTGCCGTGCGCCCAAACATTTATTCCCCCCCCACAATGGGGTATTAGCGTACTCAGGAAAAAATTGGACAACAACTTTTGGGGGTCCAATTTCCTTGGGAAAATCAAAAATTGGGGAATAAAAAAACATTTTTTTGTGGAAAATTGTTTTTTTTTTTTTTTCACACCCAGGCATTATAAAATTTTGTGAAACACTTGGGGGTTCAAATGCTCACAACAGATCTAGATAAGTTCCATAGGGGGTAAAAGTTTCCAAAATGGTGTCATTTTGGGGGGTTTTCCACTTTAGGGGCATCAGGGGCTCTCCAAACGCAACAGGAGTCCAATCTCAATTCCAGCCAATTTTGGTTTGAAAAATCAAATGGCACCCCTTTCCCCTTACGAGCTCGCCGTGCGCCCAAACAGTGGTTTCCCCCACATTGGGTATTGGCGTACCCCAAAGAAATTGTACAACAACTTTTTTGTCCTTTTCTCCTTTTACCCTTTTGTGAAAATAAAAAAATGTTTGTAAAAAATAATTTTTGGACTAAAAAGTTAAATGTTCTTTTTTTTCCTTCCACGTTGCTTCAGCTCCTGTGAAGCACCTAAAGGTTAATAAACTTCTTGAATGTGGTTTTGATACCTTGAGGGTGGCAGTTTTAAGAATGGGTCAGTTTGGGTATTTTCTGCCTATAACCCCAAAGGACTTAAAATAGGGGGTGGTCCCTAAAAAAATGGCTTTGTAAATTTTGTTGAAAAAAGAGAAATCGCGGGGCAACTTTAACCTTATAATTTCCTAAAAAAAAAAAATTTGGTTCCAAAATTGTGTGATGTAAGTAGAGATGTGGGAAATGTTATTAGTAACTATTTTGTGTGACATATTACCTTTTTTAAAGGGGAAAAAAAAATCAAAGTTTAAAAAATTCCAAATTTTCGCCATATTTGCTTTTTTTTTTTTAAATAAAAGCAAGTTACAGTACAGACCAAAAGTTTGGACACACCTCATTCCAAAGATTTTTCTGTATTTTCCTGACTATGAAAACTGGAATCACACTGAAGGCACAAAACTAGAATTAACATGTGGAATTATATTTACATTTTACAAAAAAGGGGTGAAAAAAACTGAAATATGTCTTATATTCTAGGTTCATCAAAGTAGCCACCTTTTGTTTTGATTACTGCTTTGCACGCAGAAAAGGTGAACGATGGACTCTACATCCTATTCCACCGTAAGCATGGAGGAGGGGTGTGATGATGTGGGAGTGCTTTGCGGGTGACACTGTTGGGGTTAATTCAAAATTGAAGCAGTGAGGGGTCCAGCTCACCCCAAACCATCTCGTTTGGGGTTTTCAGGTCTGATGCTGTGGAGGCAAGGTCATCTGGCGAAAGCACCCCAACACTCTCCTTCTTTGTTAAATAGCCTGTTATTGTTTAGGTAGCAGAGGAGAAAAGCAAAAAGGGTAAAACACCAGAGAGGCTGGGAAAACCCATTGGATTGCAGTAACCTGAACTAAACCCCACAACTAGAGGTAGCCGTGAGTTTCCTACGTTGATCCTAGACGCCCGTCACAGCCTGAAGATAACTACACCTAAAGGCAGAAAGATAAACTATCTGCCCTGGGCAGACCCCAAAGAAAAATAGGAAGCCCCAAACATATAATGGCGGGGTTTGACAAGAAGATAGCACGACACAGACAGAAAATAAATGAGCAAACGTTGGGCCCAATCTGTTAGACAGAAAAGTACAGGAAAGAATTCTGACTGCAATCCAACAAAAACCCTAAAAAATACCCACACTTTTTGATTGCCAAAAAACTGAGATCAACACGATCTCTACCACCTAAATCAGATCTCGGGTAACAAAACAAAGCCACAGCCACTGAAAAAACAGAAAAAGCAAATGAACAAATAACAGTGGCTACAGCTAAATTGAGAGGAGCACAGGACCCAGGAGGGGACCCGGGGACCTCCACAAAAGTGCAGAAAACATAAAAAAGCAAGCAAAAAATAAAAGCAGAAAATATCTTATCTGAAAGCAGCAGGTGCAGGCAAGACTCCCGCAACTTCCAAATGAACCGGGAACCACAATTGAGACAAGACCCAAATTGATACTGTGTCCATCATGGGAGGGAACCTCCCTTATATCAGTCCATCCGTGATCCCAGATTCCCATTCCTTGCTGAAAGGTCGTACTGTCTGTAACCACCCGAACGAGCCTCTGCCAGAAACCATCTCTAGCACATTCATAACAGTACCCCCCCCCTTGAGGGGGGGTCACCGAACCCTCACTTGTGCAACCAGGCCGATCAGGAGAGCTCGGTGAAGGCACGGATCAGTCTCCTAGCAGGATTTCCGAAGCAAACATCCAAAAATTTGCCTCCTGACCATAACCCTCCACTTAACCAAAACTGGATTTCCCCCTCAGAAAAATGAAACCAAATTTTCTCGACCACAAACCCCGTTTGCCCTCAACCAAATCAGGTAGGGGGGCCCCCCCATAGGAACCCTGGCTCGACAAACCCTTCAAAAAGGACTTTGGAAACGTTTGGATTTTTAAAGCCCCGGGGAAGAAAAACAGAAGGAAACAGGTTAAGAATCTCCATGATCTTATAAGGCCAATGAACCTAGGGTTAAATTTTGGGGAATGCAACCCCATAGGGTTTTTCTTGGAAACCAAACCAAGTCCCCCTTTAAACCGAGCCATCACCCCACCGGTTTGGCAAACCGGGGGGCCCCTTTTTGAGAGAAGAAAAACCTCTCCCTACCTGTCAAAAATCTGCTGCATACCCCCAACAGATCAACCCCCCTGACAGACAGAACCTCCGTTTTCCCGAAAAAAATCGAGGGTAAAACCCCGAATTCAAAAAAATGGGACATCAAGGTGCAGAGTGGGCCCATTTAAAAGAGCAAACTCACCAAAAGGGCAAAAAAGAAAACCCACCCCCTTTTGTCAGCAACACAAAACTCTCAAATAAATCTCCAAAGTCTGGTTTTTCCTCGGTTGCCCTTTGGGTCTGAGGATGAAATGCGGGGGAAAGGGATAATTGAACAAAGTTTAGAAAAAAATGCCCCAAAATCTGGAAACAAACGGACCCTTTTCAGACACAATTTCCCGGAATCCCTCAACCAACCACGTGCTGAAGGAACAAAGGGGCCCAACCGAGGGGAAGGCAATTTGGGGTAATGGAAAGATGACTTTAAAACCATCACAGATTACCCAAAAAGGTCATTCTCTAAAAAACAGGGGGTCGAAATAAAATCCATAGAGATATGGGCCACCCCTTTTGGGGACAGGCAAGGCATCAAAAAAACCCAAAAGCGAGAGCAAGGGGGGGAAGAGACATTCCCCCGGGGCTGCAAAAAACCCCCCGACGTCAAAAAAGGGGCCCCAAAAGGACCGACCACCAAGCTCGGGCCCAAAAACCCGGATACCAAAAAAAGCGGAACAATGAACTCAGACATCACACCTTTTTCCACGGGTCTGGGCAAAAATTTTTCCCCAAAAGGGAGCGCTCAGGTTTTTTCCTCCGCACCCCCCCCAACCAGTCTAAAATTTTGGGGGGAGGGGGAAAACTACACCCTCTTTCAAAAAACAGCAGGATCAAAAACCAGGAGAATCCGCAAAAAACCCTTGAGAGGACACCCCTTAACTTTCCCTTGCCAGAAAAAGAAACCACAAAATTAAAACGTGTGAAAACAAGCCCCCGGCCTGTCGGAAATCCTTGACTGATTCGAGATAAACCAGATTCTTAGGCCTGGGGACCACCCCTGATTTTTGGCCCTTTTTCCAGCCAAGCTCCACCTTCAAGGGCCCACTTAGGCCAATAACCCCGATTCCCACGCATAATTACTTCATTTGGAAAAAATTTCAGAGAAAAAGGGCAAAGGGGGTTACTCTTAAGTCTCTGACCCTTTTTGGGACAAAACGGCACCTCCCCAAATCTCAGAGGCATAACCTTCACCTGAAACGGCAGAGAAACAGGGGCTCCCTTTAAAAACGGAGCAAAATAATCCTGTTAAAGCCCCTGAAATGCAGAAACTCCTCGGGGCCAATTCACCACATCAGAACCCTTTTTGGAAAAATCATTCAATGGCTTAAAAATCCAAGAAATTACCAAAAAATTTATATAAAAATTGGCAAAAAAAAAAATTTTTTCCCCGAAGAGTCTTCAAAAGAAGTAGGTGAACCCAAACAGATGGCCTAACCCTTGACCGGGCCCCTTCAATAACAGACGGGGACAAAAAAAATCCCAGAAAAAACCTTTGTACCAAAAATACACTTTGATCCTTCACATACAGTGCATTCTGTCTCAAAACGGGAAAAAAGTCTGAAAGTTTCACAAGAGCCCAGTCATTTGGGAAAAAAACAAGAATCACCAAAAAAACAATCTGAAATTTTTCCACAAAACCCTGAAAATATCATTCATGAAGGGTGGAAACGGGAAAGCTTTTGGACCCCAAAGGGCATCACAGGTACTCAAAATCCCCCGGGGGGTTTAAACGCCGTCCCCTTTTACCCCGGTTAATGCAAAAGGTTTACGCCCCCCTGAGGTCAAGTGATAAAACCACCACACTTTTCACTCGGAAAACAGGTCCCGAATTCAAGGAAACGGATATTGATATTTCACAGTGATCTTATTCAGGAGGTGAAAAAAAAACACGGGGCCCAAAAAACCACCTTTTTGGCCACAAAAAAAAAACCGGGGCCCCAAGGGTGAAGAGGAGGGGCGAAAACCCTTCCCAATGTCCTTGTATAAATCGCAGCCTCGTGTTCAGGTACAGATAAGAAAAAGGCAAAACCCTTGGGGAAAATTTTCCACCGGGGACAACCAAAAGCGCAATCGTTTTTCTGTGGGAGGGAAGGACACAGATTTTCTTTCACTAAACACAAAAAAATCATCAAAAAACGAACTCCTGAACTGGGGAAGGGAAAAAAAACGGAGTTTCCACTTAAAAACTTGGGGACCCCAAAATGTCACAGACACAGTTTTTCCCAATCCAAAACGGTTTTGAATCGAACCAAGGGAAACCCAAAACAATAATGCATGCAATTATGCAAAACCAGAAATTTGGGGAACTCCCTGATATCGGGGTTTAACCCCCATTACACCTGAGTAAAAATTGGGGGGTTTTTCTCCCCAAAGGGGGGAAAAAAAGCCCAATAGGGGAATAGACTTCCGCAGGGGGATCAGGGGAAACCACAACGTTTGGAAAAATCAAATCCATCAATTAAAGCGCTCCGAAACAACAAAAGCGACCGAAAAGTGGCATGACAAACAGGGGGCAGCAACAGAAAATTTTGTCGAACACTACCCAAGACAACTGACTGCAAAACGCTTCCCCTCTTAAAGGAGATGAAATAGCATGAAGGCGTCACCACGTAGAAACTAACCCCTTGCGCATTCGAAATCATGATGCGTGCCCCAAAGTCACCCCCCACCTTCATGGGTCAAGGCTGGCCCCCCAAGGGGAAAACCACTCACCAACCTCTGCGCTCACGCAAACGTCGTCAAATTTTAATAGCCAAAAACATAAAAAAAATTGAGACCAGGGGGAAAAGGGGGAAAAACCCCCCTAAGCCTTTACATTCTCACAGACCCCCCGAAAAAAAGGGGGCCAAACATCACATTCCATTTTTGGGCGGCGCCCCCCTTTCGAAATTTCTGACGTAAAATTCAGCAGCTACATCCTGACTTAATGCCAACAAGGTCTTTACTGATCAGGACATTAGGGTTTATCGACAACAAAACCCCAACCTGAAAAAATACACAACCAAAATTAAAACAGGTCCCCAGGGGGCAGGGAAAAAACCCAACCCAGGGGCGCCACGCGGGAAATTACAATTTTAACCTGCGTGCTGCTTTCCCGACTTACTTCAAGGGAAAAAAAAACTTACAGTTTTTTTGAAATCAAATTTTGCCCACCCCCCCAAAAAAAAATCTGGATGGGGGTCC
>JARQOD010002560.1:0-76063 GCA_033576555.1 Oophaga sylvatica | reverse complement strand
TTTGAGATTTTGAATTGGCTTTTTTAAAAGTCATGGGGCAAGGTTTTTGTTAAAAGTGTCACTTTGGGGACTGTTGGATTGCTATTTCCAATAGGTGGCATAGGATCTGTCCTTTCCCCTTAGAAAGGCAATTGCTTTCTTGATGAACTAGGTCTTTTTTCAACCTGTAAAACTAGAATTTTTCAGGCTGGGTTGGTGTTGCATAAATTTGATTTTAACAATTAAGAAACTGCAGCTCCAAGGAGGAAATTCTTATAACTGCCTTTAAAAAGGAAAGGTTATAGTCCTTTTTTTAAAATTAAAATTTAAAAAATTTATTTTGTTTTTTCTTGAGTTGTTTGGTTTTATTTCCTTTAACAGATGAAAAAAAATTGAGATGGAAAATTTTCCCCTTTTCTTTGCTGCAAAAATTCGCAACTAATAGTTGCCCATAATTATGACAATAAAATTTTCTAAGGCCTGGGCCACACTTCACTGCACTTGTGACATTCGGTATTGGGCGAGGCTCGGGAGTTTTCTTGCAGTAATTGTGCCCCCGGCCCCCAGGGCCGCCATCAGGCATTACGCCCTGACGGATAGGGGCCCAATCAGCAAGGGGGCCCCAGGGCCCCGTAACTACCGTGGGCCCCCAAAACCCCCGCCCCAGAGGCGGATTCTGCCCAAAAGTACTAACCTGGTCCAGGCGCAGGTTCATTACTCTTTTTACTGTGCGGGCCCCCGGTAATAGTTAACGTGCCCCCCAGGGGGGAGGCAGCTCACGACGCGCACGTCGCCGGCACCTACGATTGTCAGTTGCCGGCAAAAGTGGCACTTTCTCTTTAGTGTGGATCCCTCGCCGCTGGAACCGGGGGAAAGGGAAGAAAAAGTTTTTTTTTTTTTTTTAATTTGCAAGCGGCAAAGCGGACCCCGCAAAGAAAGGGGCAGGACTGGGGGAAAGGGGACGGGCAGGACTGGGGGAGAATGAATCGGGGGGAGGGGGGGGAAAAAAAACGGGGAGGGCTGGGGGCAGAATGAAGCGGGGGGGACTGGGGGGAAAAAAGACGGGGAGGACTGGGGCCAGAATGAAGAGGGGAGGGGGGGGGAGAAGGAGACGGGGCAGGACTGGGGCAAAAATACAGGGCAGGACTGGGGGCAGAATAAGATGGGCAGGACTGGGGCAGAATGGGAAAAGGGGAGGACTGGGGGGGCAAATAAACGGGAGGCTGGGGGCAGTGAAGAAGGGGCAGGACTGGGGAAAATGAAGGGGGCGGAGGGGGCAGAATGAAAAGGGGGGGGGCTGTGGCAGAATGAGACGGGGCAGGACTGGGGGAAATGAAGCGGGGGGGGCTGGGGGGAATGAAGAGGGGAGGCTGGGGGCAGAAGAAAAAGGGGGGGACTAGGGGCAGATGGAGACGGGCGGACTGGGGCAGATGAAGATGGGGCAGGACTGGGCGGAGACGGGCAGACTGGGGGAGAATGAAGAAGGGCAGGGGGGGGCAGAATGAAGCGGGCAGGACTGGGGGAAATGAAGACGGGGAGGCTGGGGCAGAATGAAGGGGGAGGCTGGGGGGGGGGAATAAGGGCGGGGCAGGACGGGGGCTGAATGGAGACGGGGCAGGCGGGGCAGAAGAAGACGGGGGGGGACTGGGGCAAAAGAAGACGGGGAGGATTGGGGAAAAAAGAAACGGGGCGGCTGGGGCAGAATGGGGGCGGGGCAGGCTGGGGGTGAAGGAGACGGGGGAGGATGGGGCAGAATGAAGACGGGGCAGGGGGTGGGAGAAGAAGACGGGGCAGGCTGGAGAAGAATGAAAACGGGGCAAGTGGGGGGGGAATGGGGGCGGGGAGGTGGGGCTGAAAAGGGGACGGGGCGGACGGGGGCCCCAATGAAACGGGGGGGAATGAAACCGGGGGGGATGGGGGCAGAAAAGGGATGGGGGGGACGGGGGGGAAAAGAAGACCCGGTGGACTGGGGCGAATGGGTGGGGCAGGACGGGGCGAAGAAACGGGGCAGGCTGGGGGAGAATAAAAGGGGGGGGGATTGGGGGAAAAAAGAAGAGGGGCCGGACTGGGGCAAATGGGACGGGGAGGACTGGGGGCGAAAAGGGACGGGCAGGGACTGGGGGGGGAGAATGAAACGGGGCAGGATGGGGGAAATGAAGACGGGGGGGAGGGAAATGAAACGGGGCAGGACGGGGGGGGGAATGGAGACGGGGGGGGGGCTGGGGGCTGAATGGAGACGGGGAGGACTGGGGGCGAATGAAACGGGGCAAAAACCGGGTGGACTGGGGGGGAGAATGGAGATGGGGCGGCTGGGGGAGAAGGGGGGCAGGACTGGGGGGTTATGAAGATGGGGCAGGACTGGGGCAAAAAGGGATGGGCAGGGGGTGGGGGGGGGAAAAGGGGACTGGAGGGAAGGATGGAGACGGGATAATCGAATGGAATGGGCAGGAACAGCATAGAGAGGGGCAGGATGGGGCGAATGGAGACGGGGCAGGACTGGGGCAGAAGGAGATGGGGGACGGGGGGGGGAAAAGGAATGGCGGGGGGAAATGGGACTGGCAGGAACAGGAGGGAAGGGGGGAATTTTGACGGGGAGGACGGGGGAAAGGATGGGCTGGATGGGGGGGGAAAAAGGGAGGGGAGGGGGTGGGGGCAGATGGGGACGGACGGGGAAAAAAGGTGGGATGGGAGGAATAGGAGGAACAGGGCAGGAATCGGGGGACGGGGGGACTGGGGGGCAAATTGAACGGAGGGGGAAAGGTAAGACTGGGAGGAATAAGGAGGAGACAGGGAGGAATCAGCATGGAACGGGGAGGGGGGGCAGAATGGAGACGGGGCAGGACTGGGGGCAGAATGGAGATGGACGGGGAAGGTGGGACTGGGGGGAAATCGCTGAAAACGGGGAGGAATCGGGGAGGGGGAGAATGGGGACTGGGGGGAATCAGGATGGAGATGGGGGCAGAATAGACTGGGTGGAATCAGAATGGAACGGGGCAAAAAGGAACTGGGCAAAAAACGCATGGAGATGGGCAGGTTTTGGGACACGGGGGCAGGAGGAGATGGGGGGATTGGGACATTGGGGGGGTTGGACATACAGAAGGGGGCTGAATAAACTGAGGCCAAAATGGAGAAGGGGGGGAAATGAAAGTCATGGAGGCATTATTGGGACACTGGGGGCAGGAGGGAAAAAGGGGCGGTTTTTGGAGACATGGGGGCAGGTTGGAGCCCTGGGGCATGAGGGGAGCACGGGGGCATGATTGGAACCTGGGGCAGGATTGGAGCCCTGGGGGATGTTGGAGACAGGGGGGCGGTTGGGGCACTGGTGGCAGAATTGGAGCGGGGGCGGAAAAGACATGGGGCGGGTTTTGTAGACAGTGGGGGGGGGAGGGGAGATCTAGGGGCCCCAAGGTACTCTAGGAGGGAGGGAAAAAGGGAAAACCCAGGATAGAAAAGGGCCCGGGGGGGGATATTTTTAAAAAAGGGCTAATTAAAGGTTTATTACGCAGTGAGTATTTTATTTTTTTTGAGTATACTTTTTAAAGGGGGGGGAAGGCCGTTACTGTGCAGGTGACACTGTAACTTTTTTCATCTTTAGTTTGAATTTTGGGGAAAAAAAAGTAATGTGTTCGCAAGGAGCTTGTAACTGTGCATTTCCTGCAGGACGAGCCCTGGAGGAAGAAGTGATGGCGGTCTATGCTGGATAAAGATGAAACAAAAATAAGGACTTCACCTAGAACGGACTGGTAGTAGTGTTATTGTACACGACACTTTACACGTATACAGGCCCCTTTTCAAGCCCCCGGTTTTTTTTCGTATTACCTTACCAGACCTGCAACTAATACAGATTCCTGTGTAGAATGGCACTTATGGTGATATATTGTGTTTTTTTTTTTTTTATGATCATATTGTATATTAGTCACATGTAGGAAAATTTTGGTCTGGTCATGGTGTGGGGGTATTTTTTCCTTGTATTGCTTTATTCGGTCACTGTGTGGTGGAATCTGTGGTCTGGTCTGGTGTTGGGGGGATTTTTCCTTTTTGATATTATTTGGTCACTTTGTGGGGGGTATTATTGGTTGGTGGTATTTGTTCTTGTAGGTATATTATTTATCACTGTCGGGTAAAATGTGTCGGGGGGGTTTTTGTCCCTTGTATTTGGTGTTTTTGGCTTTTAAAAAATTAAAAATAAAAAAAAAATTCCCAAATTGTATTGGATTTTTAAAAAAATTTAATGGGTTTTCAGTAGGTAGGGCCCGGCCCAAAAAGGGGGGCCTCGTGTTATGTGGGGGCTAAAAAATCTTTTGGCCAAAACTAGATTGCGGCTATATTGTGTTGGGAGGGGAAAAAATTAAAATGTTGATTGGTGAGAAGGGGGTTTTTTCCCCAAGAGAAGCGGGGGACTTACATTTAGGGTGGAGGCGGGGTGGGGTGGATCTGGGGGAGTTCAAGGGGACCCGAAAATTTTGCCGTAGGGGGCCCCCCAAATTCCCTAGGCACCCCGCCCCCAAAAAGACAAACCTCTGTTTACTTAAAATTTGGTTTCGTTTTTTTTCCTTAACTGAAAGTATGGAATCTCTCAAATTTTTTTTTATTCAAAATAACTATAAAAAAGCCTCAAATGCTATCTTTAAGTCGAGGAATGATTTAAAATTTATTACTTTCTAATTATACCCAATTTTACCCTGTGTATCGTCTTTGCCAGTATGGTTTCCTGTTTAATTTCCTGGAATCCTTTGTTGAATTTCCCCACCTTTTGAAATTTTTTATCTTGGGGATGTCAGTTTCTCTGCTGTTAGAAGAATTTGTTTATTGTCCTGTGTCTTTAAAACCCCCTGCTGTGATTCCCTACAGGCTTCCCTCCTCATACCTTTTTAAAATTTGTATGACCGGGGGTTTTTGGGGGATGGCTGTGGCTTTATAAGTGTGCTGCAAAAATATATTGGAATAAATTGGGGTGACTAAAAATAAGAGTAATGACCTTTATTAATTATTTTCTTTTTTTTTTCCGACTTAAAAACTTTCACTAGCTTCCCCATCCCTTAAGAAAAACCAAATTGATGTAGAATCAAATCTTCCCCTAAAATGATGTAAATACCGGTAATCGGGCAAGTAAAGCCCCCCCCCAAACGCGCGTTTCACCACTCTGGCATATACTTTTTGGGTTTTTGGCCCTTGGGACCTTTTTGACTTTCTGCTGTTTTGTGCATAATTGTCGAGGTTTTTTTGGGCAAGGTTGTTTTTGCCTGGTATTTTGGCCACATTTTTGTTTCCCCCCTTTTTTTTTGCAGTCCACCATTACATTGTATATTTTTATTTGGGGAAAATTATATATTTTATTTTAATTACATCTTCGGGGAATTATTTTTTCCCCCTTTATTTTTAATTTTTGTTAAAAACTTTGGGGGAATTTTTTTTGTGCCAGTCTAGTATTTTTTTTTTGTTGGTAATTACCTTTTTTTTGATATGCTATTGTAGCATTTAGGGGCATTTTTGTGCCCCGCTTTTTTTGATGTGAGACCCAATTGTAATCCCCAAATCTTCATACCTGTTATTATCATAAGCTTCAGTCTTTAGTGGCGGCTCTTTGTTGAGACATTATGCTTTTTCATTATTTTTCTTGTTTTTTAAAATTATAATAAATTTTACATTTTTTTTTTTTGGTTGTTCTTTTTCTGTTGTTACTATCATCAGATTGGGATTCCTTAATTTATTTTGAAGTGCCAGTTCCTTAGTTCCTGGCTTTTTGGTTTTTTATTACTTACCCCCTTACATTTTTCCCCCAAATCTTTCCCCCCTTTTTTTTTCCCCCAACCCCAGCACCCTATAAAAAATATTATCCTCCTTCCCTTTCCCCCCCCTCCGCCTCGCCGAAACCCCTTCCCTAACCTCAGATTCCCCTTTAAAAACTAAAACGGCCCTGCCCCTCACTTTCCCCCCCGCTCCCCTTCTCTTGCTTTCCTGCTGTAAAAATCAAACCCCCCCGGACACTAGGTTTTCTTCCCATTAATTCTCCCTCCTTAGCCCCAAAAACCAAACATAATCCCGCATTTCTTTATTGATCCCGTCCCTTGTTTCCCCCCCCCCGGGTCATAGAATCAAAAAATCTAAATGGTAGATTGGGAAAAGGGCCTACGGGCCCCATCTGGCCAACCCCCAAAAACAGGATTCTCTAAATCCCCAACGAGTCTGTCCGCCTCTGTTTGAAGATTTTCTTGAGGAGAACTCACCACCTCTGGGCCCCCTTTTCCCCATTCATTGACCCCCCAACTGTAAAAATTTTTTTAAAATATCTAATCTGTTTTCCCCCCCATTCTTTCATCCCATTCTTC
Source organism: Oophaga sylvatica (assembly GCA_033576555.1). NCBI lineage: Eukaryota > Metazoa > Chordata > Amphibia > Anura > Dendrobatidae > Oophaga > Oophaga sylvatica. The sequence goes on along the minus strand of JARQOD010002560.1, from coordinate 69,755 downwards.
TATTTTTCCCTTGTGCAAATGAAAAAAAAGATGATCCTTTACAATGTGACCCCCGAGTATTTGTAGCAGCTTTTAAAGTCTCCTTCATTTCCCTTTTTTGAAACTAACATTCCCAAATCCTTAAAAAGTTCCCCATGGACATGTTTGCAGCCCGGTCCCCCTTCTGGTGGTCTTCTCAACTTCTCCAGTTTTTTGATGTTTTTTTTTAAAATGTGGTGCCCAAAACTGGACAAGTATTCCAGATGAGGCTACAAAAGAGGGTAGAGGCAATAATTTTTCCGTGATTTGACTGTATCTTCTTTGATACATCCCCTCTCTGAAACATCTGGAATCCTGCCTTCTTCAAAAGTCTTGTGTTAATGCCCTCTTTACTTATTGCAATTATCCTTCCAGGGTATTGAAAATAACTACACCTCCTTATGTTATGGTGGCCTCCTTTTCACCCACACTCTTTTGCGGTAAAACTGGTGAGGAGTGTGTTTTCCCCTTTTTTTACCAACTGCCCTTCAACCCAACCCCATTATACCCTCCCTACCTCTTTTTTCAAAAAGCACTTGCATCTCCCCCCCTCCAATTTCCAACGGCGACCTTGGGAGATTTAAAACCCCCCGCTGCCCCCCTCTATATGCGTTCCAAATCCCCCCCTCATTTAAATTTTTTTGGACTTACTCATGCCCTCAGCCACCCACATGGGGACAGCTTAACCTTATTTTCACCCATCTCGCTGCTATAAAATCACAATTCTTCCCTATCTCCCCACCATCTATAACTTTCTCATCCCCTCCTCTCACCTGTCACTATGGCAAAAATTTTAGCCTCCCAAAAAAAACATCTGACAACTAGACACCACACACTCTCTAACTCTATTTACCATGGTTTCCTATCTCCTTTTTCACACAGACGGCCACGACTTCTACAATGCCCCCTTTGTATCACTTTTACCGGTTGCCCCTCTGTGCATGGAATGCCCAAAAAACAAAAACACCTTGGCACAATGCCCCCACTAAAAAGTTTGGCAAGTGTCCAGGTTTGGGGGCGACATTGGAAAAAAAACACACTAGAAGATTTTTCACCATTTAAAAGAAAAACACTTCATTAAATCGCACTCCCCCTTCCCAAAAGGACTTTACAAACTTTTTTTTTTTTTATCCTTCAAAACCCAAAAAATTATTCAATACTTTTAACTCCCCCTTCCCCCACGCCCCCAAACCAACCTCCCCCCTCTTGCTGAAAAATTTGCCCCCCATTTAAAAAAATCAAAAAGCAAGGCAAGTTTTTATTTTCAAACACAAATGAGATGGGGGACAATGGTGTCGTGTCTGGCGGGTTCGGTAACAAACAGACACAGCCCAAAAAAAAACCCCTTCCCTTTAAGGGGGCCCAACATCGGTTTTCCCCTCTGTCATTGCATGACAGCAGGCAAAAACGTTCTGACGGCGGTAAAAATCATCTCCCAGAACCCCCTCCCCCATTTGTCAAAAGACCGTGAGCCGGCCCCTTTAGGAGGTATAAAGTTTGCCTCCCGGGCACGGTTTCAGCTGTTGTGACTACCTCTTATCATCAATCGCTTTTCGCTAATAACGTGAGAGCGGCGGGGCGAGGAAAATATTCACACCGACACCTCATGTAAATAATAAAAAAAAAAACTGTGGGGTTCCCCCTTATTTTTAAAACCCCTCGGCAAAAGTCCCTGGGGGCTGCGTCTCACTGTATCTTCGCAAGGGGTTATCAAGAATAGAAGGGTCCCCCTCCGTTGTTTGAATTTTTAAAATAAAAATTAAAAAAAAACAGCAGGGGTTCCCCTCTTTTTTAAAAACCCCCCTTCTAAAGCAAAAGGGGGGGGTTACTCAGGCGGGATTTTCCCCCGGGGGTCTCCTCCAAAAAGTGGAAAAAAAGATCACCAACTGAAAATCCCTGCTGGCAGACTGCTGGTTCCCCCTCCCGGTGAACAGACTTACTCACCATCAGGGCCAGCTGTATTCTGCCCTCGCCCCCTCCTGCTGTAAACACGTGCCTCGCTTGGTGTATGCATACTTCCCCGGGGTGTGCTTAGGGCAAAAGGGGCCCCCATTCCTGAGTTTATAGAATTTTTGGGGCCCTTCCTAATGTTCCCCCGCCTATTGCCAAAAAGGTACCGTTTATAAGGACTGCATAATTAGAAGATCCCCAGCAAATACTCCTCAGCTGTGTTCTGCTACGAGGTGCCATGTCCGTCCTGTTTCTGTCTTTTTTTTGTCACCCCGGGGGTGTATACCAGGGGGCATCCTTGTCCTGAACTTGTTCCCCCGTCTGACCCGTCGAATAGCCTTTACCCCCAAACCGTTTGATCCTTGTCTGAAGCTTCCCTACACTGTGGTCTATCCTTTTTGGGTTTCCCCCCTTTCCTCAGAGGCTTGCCTGTCCCCCTTTGCCCAGGGTCTGCTCCCTCTTTGTCTCAGCGGCTCTGTTTTTTCCTTTTGGGGCCCCAATGCTTGCTCTGCCCATCCTGCTTTGCGGCTCTCCTTTCCCTGTCCTGATCCTGGGCTTGCTCCGGCCCCGCATCCTGTGGTCACCCTTTTTCTCCCATCCCACATCTGGGCCTGCTCCCGTTAAACCCAAAACGCTCTGTTCTGCTCCCGTCCCACATCTTGCAGCTTTCTGCCCTGTCCCGCATCCTGCGGCTCTTTTTTGCCCCCATTCCGTATCTGTGGTTTTGGCCTTTCCCCGTCGAAGGTTCCCCATTTCCCATATCCCACTCGTCCTAAAAGTTTCATTGCTTCCAGAAACAGTTCCTGTTCCTCCTTTAACCCCCCCACCTCCCCCCCGTGCCGCCTCCTCCAGTCGGCCCCCTTCCTGCCGGTTTCCCCAGCCAGCCCGCCGCAGCCAGAGTCCCCGCCATGCCCCCCTGCCTCCCCGAGGCCCCCCTGCCGCCTGCCGTAACATTTGTGCCCTCCAGTACTTGCCGTCAACCCCAGCGTTCTTCTGCTTTTTCCCCCCCCGACTTAGTGCCCCGTTCCCCGTGGAAAGTCCACTGCCAGCACCGCCCTGGAGTGGTCCCTCAGCACCCCGACAAGCTTGACCCCCCTAACGCTCCATAAACACCAAGGGAAGAAAAACCCCGCAAAAGCATACCCCTACAAAAACTTTTTAAAATTTGCTATTAAAAATGAAGGGGAAGACAAGACAAAAAAATCTACATAATAAAAAATTGAAGAAAAAAAAACCAAATCACAAACTAAAATTTTTTATACAATGACAAAGCAGGGAACAAACAAGGGGGAATTGGAACTACAAAGGGAGGAAAATAAATATGATGTCTTTGGGAAACACTAAAAATTGGTGGGAAAATTTGGAAAAAAGGTAAAAGGGGGAAAAATTTTTTAAAAAAACAGACTTGATAAAAAAAGGAGGGTGCATTGTAGTTGAAAAGATATATCTGCACAGGGATTGCCCTTTTAGAGAAGGGGTTTTGTGCAAACTGTTTGGGTAAAAATACAAGGACAGAATAATGGAAAGACACCATTGTAGGATTTACTACAGGCCACCTATGCAGCTGAAGAAATGGATGAATCTTTATGCCATTAAATGGCCAGTTTTTTCCCCAAAAAAAATGAAATATGGCATGGGAGATTTAATACAGCATTTGTTGGGAATCCTCTCAGGCAAAACTAACATGTCAAGGAAATTCTTATCCTTTGCTGAAATTTTTCTTCCAAAAGGGGGGGAGAAAACAAGGGATTGCTACCTTGGATTAATCCTTATAAAAAGGGAGGAAATGGTTGAGGAGGTAAGAGTGGTTGGGACCTAGGAGGGTGACCATGCTATTTTAGAATATTTGGGTAACAAGAGGAGGAAGACTTTTGAAGACTCAGACGTCAAGGTTAGATTTTTAGAAAGGCAGATTTTAACCCTCTCTGCATTAGACTATATCCCGTCCATAAAAAACCCCTGCCATTCTGACCATGGAGGGATAGTACGTCTAGGCGATTAGCTGCGCTCCCGGGGGAGCGCAGTAATCGCCGCCGGGGTCAGCTGATTATCCAGTGCCCCGTGACTGTGTGTCAGGAGCGGTCCGGCCGCTCCCGGAAATAACCCCTTGCACACCGGACAAAATGATCGCGGTTGTTATGGGGCAAGGGGAGGATCGGCAGGGTGGGGGCTCCCGCGGCCCCCCTGGACCCTCAGAGCAGCGCGTGTGGGGATCGCGCTGCTCTGGGGCTTCCTCCCTCCAGGACCGGACCAAGTGGGCTGGGGTTGGAGGGAGGGGTTCCCTCAGTGTGCCGAGAGAGGCATGAGGAAGCGTCCTGCACTGTGTACTCGCTGGTGTGCGAGTGCTGTGCACCTGTCACACCAGCGATCTGATAAATCAGTGATGTCCCACCGGGACAAATAAAAAAGTAAAAAAAAGTAAAAATAAACCTGTGTAAAAAAAAATCCAAAAAAAAAAAAAAAAAAATATTCCCAATAAATTCTTCTTATTGTAAATAAAAAAAATAAAACAATAAAAGTAAATATTTGGTATCGCGCGTCCGTAACGACCCCCCCTATAAAACTGTCCCACTAGTTAACCCTTTTGTGAAACCCCCTTAAAAAAAAAAAAAATAAAACGAAGCAAAAAAATCGTGCTTTATCATCATACCGCTGAACAAAAAGTGGAATAACCGCGATCAAAAAGACGGATATAAATAAAATGGTACCGCTGAAAAGTTCTTGTCCCGCAAAAACAAGCCGTCAACGCATCATAGCAAAAAAAATAAAAAAGTTATAGCCGCAGAATAAAGCTGAAAAAATAATTTTTTTTATATAAAATTGTTTTTATTCTATAAAGCGCAAAAAAAAAAAAATTTATTTTAAAATGAGGTTCCCCCATAATCGTACTGACCCGAAAATAAAACTGTTTATAATTTTTACCACTCGCGGAACAATAAAACGCTCCCCAAAGAAATTCATGAATTGCTGATTTTTGTTCATTCTAACCTCCCAAAATCGAAATAAAAAGCGATAAAAAATGTCACGTGCTCAAAAATGGTCCAATAAAAGCGTCACCTCGTCCCGCAAAAATTAAGACCTCACATGACATTGTGGGCCAAAATATGCAAAAATTATAGCTCTCAAAATGTGATGATGCAAAAACTACTTTTTGCAATAAAAAGCGTCTTTTAGGTGACAGCTGCCAATCATAAAAACCGCTATAAATAGTAAATCAAAACCCCTTTATCACCCCCTTAGTAGGGAAAAATAAAAAAATTAAAAAAATGTATTTATTTCCATTTTCCCATTAGGGTTAGGGTTGGGTTTTCGGCTAAAGTTAGGGTTAGGGTTGGCGCTAAAGTTAGGATTAGGGTTAGAGTTAGGATTAGGGTTAGGGTTGGGATTAGGGTTGGGACTAGGGTTAGGGGTGTGTTGGGGTTAGGGTTGGAGTTAGAATTGGGGGGTTTCGCTGTTTAGGCACATCAGGGGCTCCAAATGTGACATGGCGTCTGATCTCCATTCCAGCCAATTCGCGTTGAAAACGTCAAACGGTTGTTCCTTCACTTCTGAGCTCTGCCATGCGTCCAACAGTAGTTTATCCCCACATAGGGGGTTTATCAGCGTACTCTGGACCAAGAGTTATTGTGAAATTTGTCCTATTTCTTCTGTTACCTTGGGAAAATAAAAAACTGGGGGCGAAATATTATTTTTGTAAAAAAAATAAGATTTTTTTGTTTTTACGGCTGTACATTATAAACTTCTGTGAAAACTTGGGCTTCATTAGCGCTCACCACAATCTAAATAAGTTCCTTGTGGGGTCTATTTTCCAAAATGGGGTCACTTGTGGGGATTTCCACGGGTTTAGGCGCATCAGGGGCTCTCCAAATGCGACATGACGCCCCAGACCATTCCATCAAGTCTGCAATCCAAAACGTCACTACTTCCCTTTCCGAGCCCTGACATGGCCCATACAGTAGTTTCTCCCACATATTGGGTATCAGCGTACTCAGGACAAATTGGACAACAAACTTTTGGGGTCCAATTTCTCCTGTTACCCTTGTGAAAATAAATATTGGGGGCGAAAAAATCATTTTTGTAAAAAAAAAAAGGATTTTTTATTTTTACGGCTGTGCGTTATAAACTTCTGTGAAGCCTTCGGGGTTCAAAGTGCCACACACATCTAGATAAGTTCCTTGTGGGGTCTTTTTTCCCCAAATGGGGTCACTTGTGGGGGGGTTTTCCACTGTTTAGGGTATCAGGGGCTCTCCAAATGCGACATGACGCCCCAGACCATTCCTTTCAAAGTCTGCAATCCAAAACGTCACTACTTCCCTTCCGAGCCCTGACGTGCACCCATACAGTAGTTTTCTCCTACATATTGGGTATCAGCGTACTCAGGACAATTGGACAACAACTTTTGGGTTCCAATTTCTTCGGTTACCCTTGTGAAAATAAATATTGGGGGCGAAAAAATCATTTTTGTAAAAAAAAAAAAGGATTTTTATTTTAAGGCTGTACGTTATAAATTTTAGTAAAAACACCTGGGGGTTCAAAGTTCTCACCACACATCTAGATAAGTTCCTTGGGGGTCTAGTTTCCAAAATGGTGTCATTTGTGGGGGGTTTCCACTGTTTAGGCAGATCAGGAGCTCTCCAACAGGGACATGGCGTCCAGCCAATTCTGCGTTGAAAAAGTGAGACGGCACTCCTTCCCTTTCCAAACTTCTGCCATGCACCCAAACAGTGGTATACCCCCACATATGGGTATCAGTGTACTCAGGACAAATTGCACAAGAACTTTTGGAGTCTTGTTACCCTTGAAAAATAAAAATTCGGGTGAAAAAAATCATTTTTGTGGAAAAAAATATGATTTTTAAATTTTACGGCTCTAGTTATAAACTTGTGTGAAGCACTGGGGGGTTCAAATTTGCTCACCAAAGATCTAGATAAGTTCCTTAGGGGGTCTAGTTTCCCAAATGGGGTCATTTGTGGGGGGTTTCCACTGTTTAGGCACATCAGGGGCTCTCCAAATGCAACATGGCATCCATCTCAATTCCAGCCAATTTGGTTGGAAAAAGTCAAATGGTGCTCCTTCCCTTCCGAGCTCTGCGTGCGCCCAAACAGTGGTTCCCCCCCACATATGGGTCATCAGCGTACTCAGGACAAATTGGACAACAACTTAGGTGGTCCAATTTCTCCTGATACCTTGGAAAATAAAAAATTAGTGACTAAAAGATAATTTTTGTGGGAAAAAAATAGGATTTTTATTTTTATGCCGGGGGATTTAAACTTGTGTGAAGCACTTGGGGGTTCAAAGTGCTCACCAAAGATCTAGATAAGTTCTTAGGGGGTCTGTTTCCAAAATGGGGTCATTGTGGGGGTTTCCACTGTTTAGGCTCATCTGGGGCACTGCAAACGGAAAATGACCCCCATCAACGTCTGCATTCCAAAACGTTATACTTCCTTTCCAAGCCCTGCCGTGCGCCCAAACAGTTTTCCACCCCCCACATATGGGGTATCAGCGTATTTAGGACAAATTGGACAACAACTTTTGGGGTCCAATTTCCTTGGGAAAATTCAAAAATTTAGGACTAAAAATCATTTTTGTGGAATTTTTTTTTTTTTTTTTCACACCCAGGCATTATAAACTTTTGTGAAACACTTGGGGGGTTTAAAGTGCTCACAACAGATCTAGATAAGGGACCTTAGGGGGTCTAGTTTCCAAAATGGTGTCATTGTGGGGGGTTTCCACTGTTTAGGCGCATCAGAGGTTCTCCAAGCGCGACATGGCGTCCAATCTCAACTCCAGCCAAATTTTTGTTTGAAAAAGTCAAACGGCGCTCCTTCCCTTACGAGCTCTGCCGTGTGCCCAAACAGTGGTTTTCCCCACATATGGGGTATTGGCGTACTCAGGAGAAATTGCATAACAACCTTATCTGTCCATTTTCTCTTTACCCTTGTGAAAATAAAAAAAAGTTTGGAAAGATCATTTTTGTGGCTAAAAAGTTAAATATTCATTTTTCCTTCCACGTTGCTTTAGTTCCTGTGAAGCACCTGAAGGGTTAATAAACTTCTTGAATGTGGTTTTGAGAACCTTGAGGGGTGCAGTTTTTAGAATGGTGTCACTTTTGGGTATTTTCTGTCATGTAGACCCTCAAAGTGACTTCAAATGTGAGGTGGTCCCTAAAAAAAATGGCTTTGTAAATTTTGTTGTAAAAATGAGAAATCGCTGGTCAACTTTTAACCTTATAACTTCCTAACAAAAAAAATTTTGATTCCAAAATTGTGCTGATGTAAAGTAGACATGTGGGAAATGTTATTTCTTAACTATTTTGTGTTACATATTTCTCTGTTTTAAGGGAATAAAAATTCAAGTTTGAAAATTGCTAAATTTTCAAAATTTTCGCCATATTTGCGTTTTTTTCAAAAATAAACGCAAGTTATATGGAAGAAATTTTACCACTAACATGAAGTACAATATGTCACGAGGAAAACAATCTCAGAATCGCGAAGATCCGTTGAAGCGTTCCGGAGTTATAACCTCATAAAGAGACAGTGGTCAGAATTGTAAAAATTGTCCCGGTCATTAACGTGCAAACCCACCCTTGGGGGTGAAGGGGTTAAGGGACTCAGAGAATTGGAGGGATCCAATGGCTGGATATCCTTAAGGACACAAATGTCCAGGAAAGATGGGAAATCTTGAAAAATGAGATTCTCAAGGCACAATCGTTAACAATTCCGAAAAGAGGGAAGAATGGGAAGCACTTAAGGAAACCAGGATGGATGAACACAGAACTTAAACACATGCTAAAAAGGAAGAAAGAAATGTTTATCAAATGAAAAGAGGGAAGCAGTCTAAAGAAGAATATAATGATGTCTGCAGAACCTGCAGGGCACAAATCAGATTATCTAAAGCTGACAATGAATTAAGGCTTGCAAGAGACGTCAAAAGCAACAAAAAAGGATTTTGGGGATACGTCAAAGTAAAAGAAAAGTCAAAGATGCTATAGGATTTTTACAGGATGAAAATGATGAAATGGTAAGACAGGATGTTGAGAAGGCTGGACTTTTAAATTCCTATTTTGCATCTGTTTTCTCTCAGAAAGGAAATGTAACATCAACTGATCTTCACTGTCCTATTAAAGGAATAGAAGAATCCAGGATATCTATAAACAAAAAGACAGTGAGGAAACAATTAGCTAACTAAATGAATTCAAGTCTCCAGGTCCAGATGAATTACACCCAGAGTACTGAAGGAGATAGCAGAATAAATTCTTGAACCACTGTCCATAATCTTGGAAAATTCTTGGAGAACAGGAGAAGTCCAGAAGACTGGAGAAGAGCAATATTGTTCCTATCTTCAAAAAGGGGAAGAAGGTGGACCAGGTAACTACAGGCCGGTGAGTCTGACTTCTATACCAGGAAGATCTTTGAACAAATTATTAAAGAACATGTATGTAAGTACCTGGATAAGAATGAAGTGATTAAACAGAGTCAGCATGGGTTTGTAACTAATAAGTCATGTCAGACTAACTTAATTTCGTTCTATGACAGAATCACTGACTTGGTGGAATAGGGAAATGCTGTAGATATAGTATATCTTGACTTTAGCAAAGCATTTGACAAAGTATCTCACACAATCCTTATTGAAAAAAAAGACTAAGTATGGAATGGACAAGGCAACTCTTAGGTCGATTCATAACTGGCTTAGTGATCGGACCCAAAGAGTGGTCGTAAATGGCTACACATCCAGTTGGAACAATGTCTCAAGTGGGGTACCACAAGGCTCTGTTTTGGGCCCTATATTGTTCACATCTTTATCAATGATTTTTGAAGAAGGAATTGAGAGTAAACTGATCAAATTTGCAGATGACACAAAGCTTGGAGGGGTAGCTAATACTAGAGAAGAGAGAGAGAGGATTCATCTGGAATACTGTGTCTGTTTTTGGGCACCACATTTTAAAAAAGACATCAACAAACTGGAGCAAGTTCTGAGAAGAGCGACCCGAATGGTGACCGGTCTGCAAACCATGTCCTATGAGGAACGGTTACAGGATTTGGGAATGTTTAGCTTGCAAAAAAAGAAGACGAGAGGAGACTTAATAGCTGTCTACAAATATATGAAGGGCTGTCACATTGTAGAAGGATCATCTTTATTCTCATTTGCACAAGGGAAAGACTAGAAGCAATGGGATGAAACTGAATGGGAGGAGACACAGATTAGATATGAGAAAAAACTTTTTGACAGTTAGGGTGATCAATGAGTGGAACAGGCTGCCACGAGAGGTGGTGAGTTTCCTTCGATGGAAGTCTTCAAACAGAGGCTGGACAGACATCTGTCGGGGATGATTTAGAGAATCCTGCTTTGAGCAGGGGGTTGGACCAGATGGCCCAGGAGGTCCCTTCCAACTCTACCATTCTATGATTCTATGATTCTAAGGTAGCTGCTTAGTCATGCCCCTCCAGGGTTAGTCTGCTTTGTGGCTCAGTGGGGCCACAATCATCGCTCACGCCATCCAGTCTTGGCGCAAGCGTTACATCAACATGGATGTTAGGATGTCTGTGGTCAACACCTGCAAACTCACTTCTTTATAGGGGTTGCCTTGCTAATTGCCTATAATTTCTACCTGTTTCATTTGCACAAAAGCAGTAGAAATTGATTCACAATTGGTGTTGCTTCATAACTGGACAGGTTGATTTCACAGAAGTGTGATTGACTTGGTTACATTATGTTGTTTAAATGTACCCTTTATTTTATGAGCAGTGTATATAACAAAATATAATGATAATATATAATTAAAATAAGTATAAGATTATAATAATTACCGTATATACTCGTGTATAAGCCGACCCGTGTATAAGCCGACCCCCCCTAATTTTGCTACAAAAAACTGGGAAAAATTATTGACTCATGTATAAGCCGGGTGTATAAACTGCCCTCGTGCTCTGTGCTGCCCCCGTCCTCCTCTATGCTTCCCCGTCCACCGATCTCCCCCCCCGTCCTGCTCCACGCTTCCCCGTCCACCGATCTCCCCCCTCCTGCTCACGCTTCCCCCGTCCACCGATTCCCCCCCGTCCTGCTCCACGCTTCCCCCGTCCACCGATCTCCCCCCCGTCCTGCTCCACGCTTCCCCCGTCCACCGATCTCCCCCCCGTCCTGCTCCATGCTTCCCCGTCCACCGATCTCCCCCCGTCCAGCTCCATGCTTCCCCCGTCCTCCGTTCTCCCCGTCCTCCTCTATGCTTCCCGTCCACCGTTCTCCCCCCCGTCCTGTTCCGTGCTCCTTGTCCTCTCCTCCATCATACTCATCCCTCCCCGTGCCATCGCTGAGCGTCCCTGCAATCCTGCGTTCTCCCCGTCTTCCTGCAGCTCTTCATCACTGAGCGGTGATGTAATACCGCTCATTAAGGCCATGAATATGGAGGCGACGCCTATGGGAGTGGCGTCGCGTCCATATTACATGACCTTAATGAGCGGGTATTACGTCACCGCTCAGTGCTGAAGAGCTGCAGGAAGACGGGGAGAATGCAGGATTGCAGGGACATTCAGCGATGGCACGGGAGGGTGAGTATGATGTCCAGCCTCCGGCTCCTGCCGCCGCATCCCCTCCCCCGCTGGTTTCTGCCCTATGACTCGTGTATAAGCCGAGGTGGCATTTTCAGCACGAAAAAAGGTGCTGAAAATCTCGGCTTATACACGAGTATATACGGTAATATAGTGCAAAATTATATATATTTAATGTATAGTAAACACCACAACAATTAACAATTCATGTAAATACAAATTATATACAGATTATATACATTATGTACATGTGATATATGATAAATTGAAATACATAGATATAAATACAGTACAATGAAATGCAATGATAAAATATAGACGGATAAAATACAACATGTGTATGATGTTAAATATATTAAGTGTAATGGAATGTAAGAGTAAAAGTGATACAAATATGTGAATAAGGTAATGAATAACCATACAGTTGCGCTCAAAAGTTTACATACCCCAGCAGAATTTTTCCTTTCTTGGCCTTTATTCAGGAATATGAATGGTTACACCAAAACGTTTTCTCCACTCATTCTTAGTGGTTGAGTGAAGCCATTTATTGTCAAACTACTGTGTTTTCTCTTTTTAAATCATAATGACAACCCAAAACATCCAAATGACCCTGATCAAAAGTTCCCATAACCTGGTGATTTTAACTTGATAACATGCACAGACATTGACACAATTGGCCTTGAATGGCCACTAAAGGTAACATCCTCACCTGTGATCTGTTTGCTCATAATCAATGTGTGTGCATAAAAGCTGAGTGAGTTTCTGGGATCCAGACAGACTTTTGCATCTTTCATCCAGCCACTGACATTTTGGATTGTGACTCATGGGTAAAGCAAAAGATTGTCAATGGATCTACAGGAAAATGTAATTGAACTGTATAAAACAGGAAAGGGATACAAAAAAATCCAATGAATTGATAATGCCAGTCAGCAATGTTCAAACTGTGATTATCAAATGGAAAATCAGGGGCTCTGTAAAAACCACAGACAGGTAGAACAACAAAAATTTTGTCCACAGCTGCCAGGAAAATTGTTCAGGATGCAAAGCAAACCAACAAATAATATCAACTGAATCACTGGACTCTCTGAAAACTAGCGGTGTGACTGCTATAAGATGCACAATAAGGAGGCACTTGAAGAAAAATGGACTGCATGGTCGAATCACCAGAAGAAAGCCATTACTGCTCAAATGCCACAAAGTATCTAGCCTACAATACGCAAAACAGCACAGAGAGAAGCCTCAAAACTTCTGGAACAAGGTAATTTGTAGTGATGATGTCATGGGTGCATCGCCACGAAGATCGTCGCGATTGCACATTCTGACTTCTCACAGCTGAGCTGCTGTTTCTTTGTGTTTGGTAATGAGAGAGTTAATTTTACCTAGCTCTTTGCTAAGACTAGGTCCAGCCTCGCCCGGCTGCTTTTGATTATGTTCTAATTAGTTTCCTTTATATTCCTGCCAGTCTGGGTGTTAGACGCCGGTGAAAGCATTCATGTAGTCTAGCAGACTGGATCGGTTCTGAGAATACTTAAGCTAAGAGCTCCTTAGTTGTTTTTACTCTTTATAGCTTATAGTTTATCTCTGAGACCTTAGGTGTTCCTACTGTGTGTGAGTGTTGTATGTAAGACTTTATTTACTTTATTTCTTGTCTTTCTTGTATGTCTTTCTGTTCATTTAACCGTTACCTGTTCATTCCCTTTGGTGGTAATCAGGGTCCTTCTTAGGACTAGATTACAGTTGGCAGGGATTGATAGGAGACAGGGTTACGCTGGTGGCCGGACTTCTGTACCTTTAACAGTACCTCCAGGTAGAGGGATTAGTTAGGACCCCAGTTTAGGGTCAGCATAGACCCCGGTCACCCTCTAGCCGGAGACAGCGTATAACGGATTCCGTATTGACCCACTGGACATTCTGTCAGGTAATTCTATGTTATCATATATCTATGCGCATGTTATATTGTATGTTGCCCTTTTAATATAGATTACTGACATCACATATATATATATCTGCTATACAGCGTGACATTTTCACCGGCCATACTAAAGATTCTCCCCAGCTGTCATGGATCCAGTAGCCCAGCTGGCCCGGCAGTTGCAGGGGTTGTCCATGGAGTTTGCAGACATTAAGTCCAAGGTTTTGTCCCCCCCGGAGCAAACCAGATCTGAACCTAAGGTTGCTCTCCCGGACAGGTTCACTGGTGGGCGGGACAAATTTTTTACCTTCCGGGAGGCATGTAAATTGTACTTTCGGCTGCGGCCTCGGTCATCTGGGAGTGAAGAGCAGAGGGTGGGAATTTGTTATCTCGCTCTTACAAGGGGACCCTCAATCTTGGGCGTTCTCTATTCCTCCAGGCTCCCCAGATCTCCAGTCAGTGGATCGATTTTTTACTGCCCTGGGTCTGGTATATGATGATCCGGATCGAGTCTCCCTTGCTGAAACAAAGTTACGTAAAATACGGCAAGGAAATCGTCCAGCGGAGGAATATTCTTCTGAGTTCCGTAGATGGGCAACAGATACTCAGTGGAATGACCCAGCTCTTAGGAGCCAGTTTTGTCAAGGGTTGTCTGACAAATTAAAAGATGTGTTGGCTCAGTATGATTCTCCTCCATCACTGGAGGCTGCTATGGCCCTCGCTATTCGCATTGATAGACGACTTCGGGGAAGACGCGAGGTAACTCCGCCTCCCGTGATGACTCCACCTACTACTAAAGTCCCTTATACTGAGGTTCCCCTGGTCTGTTCTGAGGAGCCCATGCAGTTGGGAGGGACATCATTTTGTAGGAGGGAATCGGCGGTGCACCGCAAGACTAGAAGGTGTTTCTTTTGCGGGAGAGAGGGACATTTTGTTGGGGGGTGTCCATCCCGGGCCTCTTTGAGCAAAGGAGTTAACCTGGGAGTGTGTATTTCGTCCCCAAATCCCTCTCAGTTTCTCGTGCCTGCGGAGGTGGTGATTGGTACTAGAACTGAGAGGATTTCTGTTTTTCTTGATAGTGGGTCCGGGGCTAATCTGGTGGACGCTCGGTTTGCCCAGGTGCATGGTATGCAACTGAGTGTATTGGCCAAACCAGTCCCTATAGTCTCTATTGATTCTAGACCTCTCGGTCAAGGTAGCTTGGTACAAGCTGTTCATAACATAGATCTTCGAGTAGGGGCAATACATAAAGAGCAATTGTCTTGTTATGTGTTGGAGGGTCTACCTACTCCTATTGTGTTGGGACTTCCTTGGTTGGCTAAACATAACCCAGTGATTGATTGGCAATCCAGAAAGATAAGCCAGTGGGGTGAATTTTGCAGGAATAACTGCATGAGCACGGTCATCGGTGCGGTTGTGCCTAGGACTTTGCCTCCTTTTCTGGAGGACTTTGGGGAGATGTTCTCAGAGGAGGGGTGTAAAGAGTTACCTCCTCATCGCGCATATGACTGCTCAATAAAGTTGCTTCCTGATGCCTTATCTCGTACTTTCCCAGGGGCCGGGAAGACGGATGATCCGGTTCCTATTCCTCAGGAGGGAGTTGTAGTGTCAGCTGTATGCTCTGAGCTTGAGGGGAGGTATTGGGGGTTCAGGGGGACGCCCCTGTGGGACTTCCAGGGAGACTGATAGTTCCAGATCGCTTAAGACTGAAGGTTACGGGGAACCGTTACAAACGGATGGCTGATAGGAGGAGAGTTTCTGGTCTAGATCTGAAGGTGAATGATCTGGTTTGGTTGTCTACCAGGAATATAAAACTTAAAGTTTCTTCCTGGAGGTTGGGTCCCAGATTCATCGGGCCGTACAGGATCAGTTCCATAATTAATCCTGTGGCATTTCGTCTGGACCTCCCTCCTACGTTTAAAATTCATAATGTGTTTCACAAGTCATTACTTAAAAAGTATGTGGCACCAGTCATACCGTCACCTCTACCTCCTCCTTCAGTGGTAGTCAATGATAACGTGGAATTTCATGGGTCGAAAATCATTGACTCACGTCTCAGTCGCCGATCCCCTCAGTACTTAGTTCATTGGAGAGGGTATGGTCCTGAGGAGAGGACGTGGGTCCCTGCGTCTGATGCTAACGCAGATCGATTGGTTCGGACCTTTCACACAACTTACCCGGACAGACCTGGTCATGAGGGTCCGGAGGCCCCTCGTAGAAGGGGGGGTACTGTCATGGGTGCATCGCCACGAAGATCGTCGCGATTGCACATTCTGACTTCTCACAGCTGAGCTGCTGTTTCTTTGTGTTTGGTAATGAGAGAGTTAATTTTACCTAGCTCTTTGCTAAGACTAGGTCCAGCCTCGCCCGGCTGCTTTTGATTATGTTCTAATTAGTTTCCTTTATATTCCTGCCAGTCTGGGTGTTAGACGCCGGTGAAAGCATTCATGTAGTCTAGCAGACTGGATCGGTTCTGAGAATACTTAAGCTAAGAGCTCCTTAGTTGTTTTTACTCTTATAGCTTATAGTTTATCTCTGAGACCTTAGGTGTTCCTACTGTGTGTGAGTGTTGTATGTAAGACTTTATTTACTTTATTTCTTGTCTTTCTTGTATGTCTTTCTGTTCATTAACCGTTACCTGTTCATTCCCTTTGGTGGTAATCAGGGTCCTTCTTAGGACTAGATTACAGTTGGCAGGGATTGATAGGAGACAGGGTTTACGCTGGTGGCCTGGACTTCTGTACCTTTAACAGTACCTCCAGGTAGAGGGATTAGTTAGGACCCCAGTTTAGGGTCAGCATAGACCCCGGTCACCCTCTAGCCGGAGACAGCGTATAACGGATTCCGTATTGACCCACTGGACATTCTGTCAGGTAATTCTATGTTATCATATATCTATGCGCATGTTATATTGTATGTTGCCCTTTTAATATAGATTACTGACATCACATATAAATATATCTGCTATACAGCGTGACAGATGAGACCAAAATTGAACTTTTTTGGCCACGAATATAAACGTCACATTTGGAGAGAAGTCAACGAGGCCTGTGATGAAAGGAACACGATTCCTACTGTAAAGCATGAAGGTGGATTGCTGATGTTGTTGGGGATGTGTGAGCTGCAAAGGCACAGGAAACTTGGTCAAAGTTGAAGGAAAGATGAATGCAGCACGTTATCAGCAAATACTGGGGGCAAATTTGCAATCATCAGCCCGGAAGCTACGCATGGGACGTACTTGGACATTCCAACATGACAATGATCCAAAACACAAGGCCAAGTTGACCTGTCATTGGCCGCAGCAGAAAAAAGCGAAGGTTCTGTAGTGGCCATCTCAATTTCCTGACCTCAATATCATTGAGCCACTGTGGGGAGATCTCAAATGTGCAGTTCATGCTAGACAGCCCAGAAATTTACAGGAACTGGAGGCTTTTTGCCAAGAAGAGTAGGCAGCTTTACAATCTGAGGAAATAAAGAACCTCATCCACAACTGCGACAAAAGACTTCAAGCTGTCATTGATGTTAGAAGGGGCAATACACGGTATTAAGAAATGGGGTATGTGAAGTTTTGATCAGGGTCATTTGGATGTTTTGGGCTGTCATTATGATTTAAAAAGTGAAAACACAGTAGTTTGACAATAAATGGCTTCACCCACCCAACCGCTAACCATGAGTGGAGAAAACGTTTTGATGTTATCATTCATATTCTCTGAAAAAAGGCCAAGAAAGCAAAAATTATGCCGTGGTATGTAAACGTTTGAGCACAACTGTATATAAAATGGAATAAGATATAAAGTGCAAAAGCTCGGTGCAAAATAGTAACAAAGTTATATAAAGACATATATGTAGGGATGTGAACAATGTGAAAATATTCATATGTGTAAAAATGTACACATACAATATGGTATATAAAGTGCAAAAGATCTCTATATAAAGAAAATAAAGCTTTTTCATATATGGATAGGGCAATCAATAATGTACAAAGTAGGTTGGTACATGTGTTTTAGTCCATGCAAAAGACCCAAGGATGTTAAAGCAAAAAAACAACCAATATGTGTAAATCTCCATGTCCAAAACAAACAAGAGTGCCTCACAATTAAAACTTATAAAATTAACATTCATTTTTTTTCTTAAAAAACGAGGGGTCAGGGAAAGATTTTTATCTATAAGACTAAAACTATTGCAATGGTGCATAGCTACATACTTCATTTAAACCCATTGGATATCCTGTGTCTAAAGACCAGTAGCTTTTGCATTCGCATTGAGAAAGTAGTTTTGCAATATAACCCTTAACGACTGCCGATACACCTTTTAACGGTACTTAAACCACAGTGCTGTTAATTAGCTTTTGTGATCGCCGTTATTAACCATATAACGGTGATCACAAAAGAAAAAAAAAAGCCACGATCCTGCATGTAATTTCTCTCCCCTCTGATGTGATCGTACATCAGAGGGGAGAGAAATAGGGTCCCCGGGACCCTCGATCCCCCCCCGGTACCTCCCGGTGTTCCCATGTCCTCCTATGGCTCCTTGCAGCTCCCAGTCTTCTGCCTGCAAAGAAAATGGCGGGCGCATGAGCCGGCCGGCAGATTCATTCATTCAGTGCTGGACTTTTTGATCACTGTGATAAATGCTATCACAGTGATCAAAATAAAAAAATAGTAAATAAAACCCCCTTTATCACCACCTTAGTTAGGGACATATAATAAAATAAAGAAAATATATTTATTTTCATTTTTCCATTAGGGTTAGGGTTATGGTTAGGGTTAGGGTTACAATTAGGGTTAGGGTTACAATTAGGGTTACAATTAGGGTTAGGCTTACAATTAGGGTTAGGGTTACAATTAGTGTCGGAATTAGGGTTGGGATTAGGGTTAGGATTAGGGTTAGGGTTGGGATTAGGGCTAGGGTTGGGATCAGGGTTAGGAGTGTGTTTGGGCTTGGGTTGGAGCTAGAATTAAGGGGTTTCCACTATTTAGGCACATCAGGGGGTATCCAAACATGACATGGCATTCAAAAAGTCAAATGGTGCTCCCTTCCTTCCGAGCCCTGCCGTGCACCCAAACAGTGGTTTGCCCCAACATATGGGGTATCAGCGTACTCAGAACAAATTGCACAACAATTTTGGGGTTCTAATTTCTCCTGTTACCCTTGGGAAAATTAAAAATAGCTGGCTAAAAAATCATTTTTGAGGAAAAAAATTATTATTTTTTTCATGGCTCTACGTTATAAACTTCTGTGAAGCACTTGGGGGTTCAAAGTGCTCACCAAACATCTTTATAAGCTCTTTGGGGGTCTAGTTTCCAAAATGGGGTCACTTGTTGGGGGTTTCCACTGTTTAGGCACATCAGGGGCTTTCCAAACGCGACATAGCATCCAGTCAATTCTTTGTTGAAAAAGTCAAGCGGCGCTCCTTCCCTTGTGACCTCTTCAGTGGTTTACCCCCACATATGGGGTATCGGCGTATTCAGGAGAAATTGGACAACAAATTTTGTGCTTCATTTTCTCTTTTAACAGTTGTGAAAATAAAAAAAATTGGTTCTGATGTAAATTTTTTTCCAAAAAGTTAAATATTAATTTTTTTCCTTCCATATTGCTTCAGTTCCTGTGAAGCAAGTAAAGGGTTAATAAACTTCTTGAATGTGGTTTTGAGCACCTTGAGGGATGCGGTTTTTAGAATGGTTTCACTTTTGGGTATTTTCTATCATATAGACCCCTCAAAATGACTTCAAATGTGATGTGGTCCCTAAATAAAAAATGGTGTAAAACTGAGAAATCGCTGGTCAATTTTTAACCCTTATAACTTCGTAACAAAAAAAAATTTTGTTTCCAAAATTGTGCTGATGTAAAGTAGACATGAGGGAAATGTTATTTATTAAGAAATTTGTGCAATATGAATCTCTGATTTAAGGGCATAAAAATTTAAAGTTTTAAAATTGCTAAATTTTCAAAATTTTTGCCATATTTCCGTTTTTTTCATAAATAAACGCAAGTCATATAAAAAATTTTTTACCACTAGCATGAAGTACAATATGTCATGAAAAAAAAATTTCAGAATCAGCGGGATTCGTTAAAGCGTTTCAGAGTTATAACCTCATAAAGTGACAGTGGTCAGAATTGTAAAAATTCACCTGGTCATTAAGCTTCAAATTGGCTCTGTCACTAAGGGGTTAAGTATCCAATCTATACCCCTAACTTTCAAAAGTGTGGGATCACAATGATGGTGAATTTTAAAGTGCTTTGGTATAGGTTTGATATACTCAATATGACTTTCCTTTTAGGCCGCTGAGAAATCATGAACATGTACGCGCACCCTAACCTTCAGTTCTTGTGTTGTGAGTTCCACATACACTTTTGGGCATGGACATAGGGTGCAATAAAAAACAACAAGTTATTTTTGTATAATGGTATCCTGTTCCTGTCTTGTTAGAAAAACGTGTTGCTCATTCAATGTTAGGGCAAGCAACCCAATTGCCACATGGTACGCAACCTGTTGTGAATGGGTTTGAGATGAGTTCTGAGCAGAGGCTCCCTCTGGTGGTTACAAGCGGTACTAGTGAAGATTGTGAGGACTGGGAATCAGGTGTTACTGACTGGTCTTATATAAGGGAGTCATTTTCCCATCAGGGTTGCCGGTGATCAATTGTTCTGGTCTGAATCCTTCATTCCAGTTTCCCTTGTAGCCTGCTGTGTCGTGTCTGCATCTCCTGCTACCAGATAAGAATTTTTCTTCTTTTGTGTTGTTGCTATATTTTTGCATTTTGTCCTGCACTTCTTTGGGGGCCTTCTGGGTCCCCTCCGGGGGCTTCTGCCTTCTCAGTTTAGTTCAGCCACTGAGTTTTGTTCTTTTGCTTTTTCCAGTTTTTTCAGTGGCTGCTGTTTTGATTTTGTTACACCAGAGAGCTAATTTAGGTGGTAGAGGTCGTGTGATCTCAGGTGATTTTGAAATTAGTAGAGTTGGTGTTTTTCAGGGTTTTCTGGGATTGCAGTAAGTACCCTTCCTGTCCTTTTCTATTTAGATAGTTTGGGCCCCAGCGTTTGCTCATTCTATTTTCTTTCTGTGTCAGTATTTCCTCTTGTCTAACCGCCATTACATGTTTGGGGGCTTTCTATTATCTTTGGGGTTCTGCTCTGGGGCAGATAGCTTTCCTATTTCTATCTTTAGGTGTAGTTAGTTTCTCAGGCTGTGACGAGGCGTCTAGGACCAACGTAGGAACGCTCCACGGCTGCCTCTAGTTGTGGTGGTTAGTCAGGGTACTGCAATCCCATAGATTCCAACTGCTCTGGTGTATTGCCTTTTTTACCTGCACTCCTCAGCTACCGAAACATAACAGTATCACCGGCCTAAAAATTGAAAATTGTATGGTACTCACAGAAGGGAAAAAATATTGTGATAGAAAAAAGGTTGTCAGAGTTGTCAGAGATATTTTTCTGTTTGTTGCATTTTTTTTTTTTTTTTCCCTCTGTATCTCTGGGTGCTGGGGAGGATCTTTTCTCCCAATGGAGTTTGCACAGTTATCTGGCCGTGTGGATCAGCTTGCCACTGAGGTTCGGAGTATTGCTATCTATCTTGCTGGGTTGCCTGTTGTGGAACCTAGGATCCCCATGCCAGATTTGTTTTTAGGGGATCGAGCTAAGTTTCAGAATTTCAAAAATAATTGTAAATTGTTTTTTGCCTTAAAATCTAAGTCCTCAGGAAACGCAGCGCAGCAGGTTCAAATTATCATCTCTCTCCTGCGCGGCGATCCTCAGGATTGGGCTTTTTCCCTGATACCTGGGGATCCTGTTTTGAGTGATGTTGATGCGTTTTTTCAGGCTTTGGGGTTATTGTACGATGAGCCTAATGTCACTGATCAAGCTGAAAAAGCCTTGTTGGCATTAAATCAGGGGCTTGATGACGCTGAGTTATACTGTCAGAGATTCCGTAGGTGGGCAGTCCTGACCAAATGGAATGACGACGCTTTGGCGGCCCTTTTCCGGAAGGGTCTGTCGGATAATGTAAAGGATGTTATGGTGGGATTCCCTGTCCCCTTTGGTCTCAATGATTCTATGTCATTAGCGATTCAAATTGACAGACGTTTGCGTGAGCGGAAAAGTATGCGTGGAGTGGTGTTGCCTTGTGAGCCAGCTTCTGAGCCCATGCAGTGTGATGGAGTGGTGTCTGGGGCACAGCGTCATGAGTTTCGAAAGCGCAATAGGTTATGTTTCTACTGTGGTGATGCCTCTCATGCTATTTCAGTCTGCCCTAAGCGGGGAAGACGTTTTGCACGCTCAGTTGTCTTGGGTAGTGTTCAGACTAAGTTTTTATTAACTGTCACTCTGATATGCTCTCTGTCCTCATTTTCTGCTCAGGCTTTCATTGATTCTGGAGCAGCTATTAACCTGATGGATTATGATTTTGCTAAACGTTGTGGGCTTCCCTTGTTACCCCTACAGAAGTCTATTCCCTACTGGGGATCGATTCTACCCCTTTGGCTGAGAATAAACCCCAGTTTTCTACTCAGGTGATAATGAGGGTTGAACCTGATCACCAGGAGTGCTGCAAATTTTTGGTTCTATATAATCTGCATGACATTATCGTGCTGGGTTTCCCTTGGTTACAGTCTCATAATCCTGTTTTGGATTGGAAATCTGTGTCTGTAACCAGTTGGGGCTGCCAATGTGTTAATACCAACACTCCTGTTTTTTCTGCCTCCCCCAAGCTCAGGATATTCCTGACTTTTTGTTTGATTTTTCTGATGTGTTTAGCGAAAGTAAATCTGCATCCTTGCCTCCCATAGGAGCTATGACTGCGCTATTGAATTAGTGCCGGGTAGTAAATTCACTAAAGGTCGCCTTTTTAACTTGTCTGTACCTGAACATGACGCTATGCGGTCTTATATCAAGGAATCATTGGAGAAGGGTCATATCAGACCATCCTCTTCACCCTTAGGTGCCGTTTTTTTCTTTGTGGCCAAAAAGATGGTTCATTAAGGCCGTGTATTGATTATCGTCTCTTGAACAATATTACTGTGAAATATCAATACCCGTTACCCTTGATTTCTGACCTGTTTTCCAGGGTGAAAAACGCTACTTGGTTTACCAAGCTTGACCTCAGGGGGGCGTATAACCTTATTCGCATTAAGCACGGGGATGAATGGAAGACGGCATTCAATACCCCTGAAGGGCATTTTGAGTACCTAGTGATGCCCTTTGGGCTCACTAATGCCCCTTCCGTCTTCCAGTCCTTCATGAATGACATTTTCAGGGATTTTGTGGACAAATTTCTGATTGTTTATTTGGATGATATCTTGATTTTTCGAATGACTGGAACTCTCATGTGAAACATGTTCGGACTGTGTTCCAGATTTTGAGGGATAATGCTCTGTATGTGAAGGGATCAAAGTGTCTTTTTGGCGTACAGAAGATCTCATTTCTGGGATTCATTTTGTCCCCATCTGTTATTGAAATGGACCCGGTCAAGGTTCAGGCCATCTGTGATTGGGTCCAACCTACTTCATTAAAGGCTCTTCAGAGATTTTTGGGTTTTGCCAATTTTTATCGTAAATTTATTGGTAATTTCTCGGTTATTGTTAAACCATTAACTGATTTGACCAGAAAGGGTTCTGATGTGGTGAATTGGCCTCCTGAGGCAGTCTCTGCATTTCAGGAACTTAAGCAGAGATTCACTTCTGCTCCTGTTCTACGGCAGCCTGATGTTTCTCTGCCATTTCAGGTGGAGGTTGATGCCTCTGAAATTGGGGCAGGTGCCGTTTTGTCCCAAAAAGATCCAGAGACCTCTAAAAGTAACCCTTGTGCCTTTTTCTCTCGAAAATTTTCTCCTACTGAACGTAATTATGACGTGGGTAATCGGGAGTTATTGGCCATGAAGTGGGCTTTTGAAGAGTGGAGACATTGGCTGGAGGGAGCCAAACATCAGGTGGTGGTCCTTACGGACCATAAGAATCTGGTCTATCTGGAATCTGCCAAGCGACTCAATCCTAGACAGGCCAGGTGGGCCTTGTTTTTCACACGTTTTAATTTTGTGGTTTCCTTTCTTCCTGGCACTAAGAATGTTAAGGCGGATGCCCTCTCGAGGAGTTTCCTTGCGGACTCTCCTGAGTTATCTGATCCTTCTGTTATTTTGAAAGAGGGTGTAGTTCTTTCCGCCATCTCGCCCAATTTGAGACTTGCTCTGGAGGGGTGTCAGGAGGATAGGCCCGAGCGCTGCCCTGTTGGAAAATTGTTTGTCCCGGACCAATGGAAAAAGAGTGTGATGTCTGAGATTCATTGTTCCGCATTGGCTGGGCATCCCGGAATTTTTGGTACCAGAGACTTGGTTAGTCGGTCCTTTTGGTGGCCTACCTTGTCTCGCGATGTCAGGGAATTTGTGCAGTCCTGCGGGACTTGCTCTCGCTCCAAGCCTTGCTCTCGCTCTAGTGGTTTGTTGATGCCATTGCCTGTGCCCAAGAGACCATGGACCCATATCTCTATGGATTTCATTTCCGATCTTCCTGTTTCTCAGAGAATGACCACCATCTGGGTAATTTGTGATAGGTTTTCCAAAATGATACATCTTGTGCCATTACCTAAGTTGCCTTCCTCCTCTGAATTGGTGCCGTTGTTTCTTCAGCACGTGGTTCGTTTACACGGCATTCCTGAGAACATTGTGACTGACAGAGGAGTCCAGTTTGTTTCCAGATTTTGGAGGACTTTTTGTTCTAAACTGGGTGTTCAATTGTCTTTCTCCTCGGCATTTCATCCTCAGACTAATGGTCAAACTGAGAGAACAAACCAGACATTAGAGACTTATCTAAGATGCTTTGTGTCTGCTGATCAGGATGACTGGGTCTCTTTTTTGCCTTTGGCTGAGTTTGCTCTTAATAATAGGGCTAGCTCTGCCACTTTGATGTCTCCGTTTTTCTGTAATTCTGGTTTTCACCCTCGATTTTCTTCAGGACAGACGGAAGCTTCTGTCTGTCCAGGTGTTGACTCTGTTGTTGAGCGTATGCAACAGATTTGGGACCAGGTAGTGGAGAGGTTGTCCCTCTCTCAGGAGAAGGCCCAGCGGTTTGCTAACCGGCATAGGACTGATGGTCCTCGGTTTAAAGTGGGGGACTTGGTCTGGTTGTCCTCAAAGAATATTCCTATGAGAGTAGCATCTCCTAAATTTAAGCCTAGGTTCATTGGACCTTATAAGATCATGGAGATTTTTAATCCTGTTTCTTTTCGTTTGCTTCTTCCAGGGACATTTAAGATCCATAACGTGTTCCACAAGTCCTTGTTGAAGAGGTTTGTTGAGCCAGTGGTTCCTGCTACTGTGCCTCCTGACCCTGTTTTGGTTGAGGGCAATCTGGAGTATGTGGTTGAGAAAATATTGGATTCTCGTTTTTCTAGACGAAGACTCCAGTATTTGGTTAAATGGAGAGGTTATGGTCAGGAAGACAATTCTTGGGTGTTTGCTTCGGACATCCATGCTAGGAGACTTATCCGTGCGTATCATAGAACTCATCCTGACCGACCTGGTTGCTCAAATGAGGGTTCGGTGACCCCTCCTCAAGGGGGGGGTACTGTTGTGAATGGGTTTGAGATGAGTTCTGAGCAGAGGCTCCCTCTGGTGGTTACAAGCGGTACTAGTGAAGATTGTGAGGACTGGGAATCAGGTGTTACTGACTGGTCTTATATAAGGGAGTCATTTTCCCATCAGGGTTGCCGGTGATCAATTGTTCTGGTCTGAATCCTTCATTCCAGTTTCCCTTGTAGCCTGCTGTGTCGTGTCTGCATCTCCTGCTACCAGATAAGAATTTTTCTTCTTTTGTGTTGTTGCTATATTTTTGCATTTTGTCCTGCACTTCTTTGGGGGCCTTCTGGGTCCCCTCCGGGGGCTTCTGCCTTCTCAGTTTAGTTCAGCCACTGAGTTTTGTTCTTTTGCTTTTTCCAGTTTTTTCAGTGGCTGCTGTTTTGATTTTGTTACACCAGAGAGCTAATTTAGGTGGTAGAGGTCGTGTGATCTCAGGTGATTTTGAAATTAGTAGAGTTGGTGTTTTTCAGGGTTTTCTGGGATTGCAGTAAGTACCCTTCCTGTCCTTTTCTATTTAGATAGTTTGGGCCCCAGCGTTTGCTCATTCTATTTTCTTTCTGTGTCAGTATTTCCTCTTGTCTAACCGTCATTACATGTTTGGGGGCTTTCTATTATCTTTGGGGTTCTGCTCCGGGGCAGATAGCTTTCCTATTTCTAACTTTAGGTGTAGTTAGTTTCTCAGGCTGTGACGAGGCGTCTAGGACCAACGTAGGAACGCTCCACGGCTGCCTCTAGTTGTGGTGGTTAGTCAGGGTACTGCAATCCCATAGATTCCAACTGCTCTGGTGTATTGCCTTTTTTACCTGCACTCCTCAGCTACCAAAACATAACAGCAACCCCACTTTGGTCGTGGGTTTGAAGGAGTAAGGACTCCTTTGTGTTTGCTGATAGCGCCTACATAACAATATATTCTACATCATATGTTAATTTATTGCTGGGGCTGTGGAAATGGGAGCTATTTTTGATGGAGTTAGGTCTTCCAATGGAGCATGTAATTATTGGACACATTTCATTGATGACATTTTCTTGATTTGAAAAGGTACTCCACTTGAGTAAAACTTGCTTCTTGAAGAGTTGAATAAAAATAAGTTGAACCTTCATCTCACCTACAAATATAATTGTAATGAAATAGATTTTCTTGATGTTCTCAACAAACGAGATGAAATGAACACTCTTCAAACTGACATACTCAAAAAAGGAACTGCATTAAATTCATTTTTACATGCAAAATCTTCTCATCCACCCTAGATATTCAAAGGCATACCCACTGGCCAATTTCTCCACCATAGGTGTATCTGTTCTGATGATAATGATTTCGAAACTCAAGCGATACAACAGAGAAAATGATTAATGACCATCGATATAGCAAAAAGAACATCAATCTGGAGTATCAATGGACAAAAAACTCTAACTATCAACAACATTTATACTCATCCATTAAGCAGCCCACGGACAGAGTATTATTGGTCCAGGTTATTATTTAATGTGCCTCCTCTTGGTCTAATGCAATTCCCCCTGACAAAGGCTTTAGGCCCAGACACGTTTTGGGACCTGGTGCCATTCCAGCAGGAGGAGATGAATTCAGGTAGTTTTATGGATTTACTTTTTTAACGTTTTAACTATAGCAACAGTATATGATATATGGTCTATTGGCTAATGCTTATTACCGTATTTTTTGGACCATAAGACGCACTTTTTTCCCCCAAAATGTTGGGGGAAAATGGGGGTGCGTCTTATGGTCCCAACATACCGGAAAGTTCAGTGGCGGGGGCGCTCCCAATGCAGCTTGGCTGCGATGCGGTGGTGGTGTCCGGGCAGCAGCGGGCCTCTGGGCTGCGTGGGGGGCTCCGCCGGCATCTCGTCCCAGCCGGAAAGCCCCCCCGCAGCTGCGGTGCCGGTGCCTCCGGTGGCGGTCCCTATCCAAGGTGCGGTGGTGGTGTTCGGGCAGCAAGCGGGCCTCTGGGCTGCGTGGGGGGCTCCGCCTGCATCTCGTCCTAGCCGGAAAGCCCCCCTGTAGCTGCGACGCGGTGCCGGCATGAGGAATGGCCGCCTGGGGCCTCCGGCAAGATGACCGCCGCATACTCTCGTTCAAATCTTGGCAACGAGATCTTGTCCTCGGGAAGAGATCTCGTTGGCGAGATTTGAACGAGAGTATGCGGTGGCCATCTTGCCGGAGGCCCCAGGCGGCCATTCCTCATGCCGGCACCGCGTCGCAGCTGCGGGGGCCTTTCCGGCTAGGACGAGATGCCCGGCGGAGCCCCCCACGCAGCCCAGAGGCCCGCTTGCTGCCCGAACACCACCACCGCACCTTGGATCGGGACCGCCACCGGAGGCACCGGCACCGCAGCTGCGGGGGGGCTTTCCGGCTGGGACGAGATGCCGGTGGAGCCCCCCACGCAGCCCAGAGGCCCGCTGCTGCCCGGACACCACCACCGCTTCGCAGCCAAGCTGCATTGGGAGCGCCGCCGCCACCACCGGATTTGTGAGTATATGGCCACCCTGGCCACCCCACATAACACAGCCACCCCACATAACACAGCCACCCCACATAACACAGCCAACCCACAGAACACAGCCACCCCACATAACACAGCCACCCCACAGTGCCCAACCACCCAACACAGTGGTAAGCTAAATTCGGACTGTAAGACGGACCCCCATTTGACACATTATTTTTTTCCCCAATTTTCCTTCTGAAAATTTGGGGTGCGTCTTATGGTCCGGTGCTTCTTATAGTCCGAAAAATACGGTAGATAGCCACTTTTCCAGAGTTGTTGACATATTTACATCTATCTCAAGCCCTCCTGCTAGAATGTGTTGCCTTTAGTGTTTTGCCTTTATAAATATTCTTTGTGTATATGTTTTCAATAAAGATTTACACTTCTTTACTTACCTTTTTGGCTATAAATTCTTGTGAGTAGGCTTATGATATTTATCGTACTTAGTAAAACACAATTTGGCCTGCAGAAAATGTGGTCCATAGGTAGAAACCAGGTTTTGGCGGCATTCTTAAGTATTTTTTGTTCATTCCTGATACTTATTGCATATTAGTAGAATCATTTTATGTAGAAATTAAAGAAACAAGTTGTTAGTGAAGAGAGAACCTGTCTAAATTCTGATTGTACAGTTTACATGAATGTCCCATGGAAATTCGCTTTATATTAAATTTATTTGATTCTAATTGAATATGCTTAATTACACTCTACAGGCTCTCCATATTCAAGAGGATATTAAATATAGGTCCAAAAAATATCACCTTGCCACTTACTTTTCCTGCACTACAACTCACCATCTGGTCAACTACAAAGCTACCTCTGGCTACTTATTTACTTTTCCATGGAATCTTCAACAATTTTTACTTTGTGACGCTGATTCGGCCTTTGAAATTACAAAATTCATTGTGTTGTCATTACATTTGCCATGATGTTAGATCACTGGAAAGCCAAGCACAAAGTAAAGATGGAGGAGGAGGAGGATGAGAAAGGAAGAAGATTTTAGAGGGGGCTGTTTGGAAATCTGGGTAGGGACTGCAGGGTGACATGTGAGCGTTGCATTGGAAACCCCAGGATGGAGCAAAGATGGAGGAAGAGGATTTCATGTGCCATTGAGAAAGGAAGAACAAGAACATCGTGGAGGGGGCTGTTTGGAAAACTAGATAGGGGCTGTAGTGTGACATGTGAGCGGTGTGGTGTTATACAGTATATATATGTTTATTATTTTGTTTCACCTCTTTTCAAACTCTATACATGCCAGCAAAATAACATCTTGACTCAAGAGATTTTTTTTGTAAAATTTGAGGCAAATTAAATTTGCCTCAAACCAATATTGTCATTTATGCTTGTTATATTAGTTAACTTGAGGTATTTACAGTAAATAATTGTTTGATTGGTTTATTGCAAAGAGCAGAAAGTTTGTAAATGTTGCTAATAAATCTAATATGCGATAAGGGATGAAGAATTTGGGTGCAAATGTAGATATAACTTAAAACAGGACAATAGTAGGTAGAATTAGAATTTATTTTAATCTACTTAATAAAATGTATTTCCTTAGCAATAAATATATCTCTGTACTGTTACATTTTGACATAATGATGAATCATTTATTTACTTAACAGCACAGGTGGCCAGAAAATCTGATTTTCATGCATGAAATCCAGGAATCCTTAATGGCTGCACAGCTTTATTTACACAGGGCAAAAGTCAGCTATCAAGGGATATTTTTTCTAACTTCACTGTGATTGGCTATGCCAAATTCTCTAGCCAAAAATACATTCTTCTAAGACTGGTATAGGGAGTTAGAGTAAAATATACAATAGTAAGTTAATTTAATTGGCCTTGGAATTCTGCATTTTCAGTTCTATGTAATCTGATTTCCACAACAGTTATAATCAGATTTCCACATATCTGATAATAAAATATTATATTGTAGATAAGGGATCTCACACTTGTCTGGGTATATGGGCCTCACATAGAAATATTTCAAATTTGTGGAGCCACTTTCTTTGCAGGATGAGATGACATATTTAGTCATACCATATATATATATATATATATATATATATATAATATATACCTTTTGAGCATTTTTTAAACATTTTTGGAGTGTTTTCTATTTAGTTGTCTTAAATAGCACAATTGTATAGGTTAACATACAGTTTTATAGCTTGGATCAACTCAGATATGGCAATAACAAATGTACACTTTTTTGGTTTACTTTAGTTTATACATAAAACAGCAAAATATTTTTTCATGCTTTAATTTCAATTTTTTTTTTAAATATTTACTCTTTTTTTCTTTTTTGACCCCAATTGGCCCAATACAATAATATTGTCTTAATGTTAGCACTATGTAGTTATTCTGGCCAAAATCTTGTTATAATCAGTAATCATCTTATAGTCTCCCATCCTGGTCCCCGTCTTGTAGTTATGTCCCATCCTTGTCCCCATCTTGTAGTTATGTCCCTATGCTGTAGTAATTAGAGGTGAGAGAATTTGTTTGGATTTGGGCCCCCAATCTGATTTTGACATATTCGGGCCATATTTGAACGCTATTTGTGCGCTGAAATTGATGGGAAAGAGCTATAACAATATGGTAACAGCATGGAGAAGATGCCTGTATGCCTTACTAACTCACATATGGTATCTGGGAATAATGTTGTCAGACTATTGCGCCGGTTTTATGGATTTTTAAAAAGACCTACCAAACCAAAAAATTTTTTAAAGGGAATAAGAAACATTATTTCCTCCATAATTACATGTATATAATGCAAAATAATAATAATAAAAAAAAAAAAAATATATATATATATATATACATATATATATATATATATATATATATATATATATATATATATATATATATATATATATATATATGTATATATATATATATGCCTCCCCTTTAGCATATGCCCACAAGGAGCATTTTGGCTTTTTTTTACTTTAACATTTATGAGGGCTTATACTCCTATATTTGGGAGAACCCTCCCTCATGCAAAATAGTTAGCCACTAAGTGGAATACATATTCCTCATCACTTTACAATGCCAGCTAAAGCATAAACCAATTGGAGGAGAGATAAGTAACGTGTGCCAAATAGTAAAAAACATCTAAATTTTATTAAATATCAAAAAGAGTAGAAAAATATATAAAACAGTACAAAGACATGATAGCAGAGGGAACAAGATAATAGCACAATGGGTGGGGAGTACCGTTCCATAGTACAGAAGTAGCTTGTCAATGCAATGACATAATACAAAGGACCCCCTGGGAAGCCTCACCAAATGTCTGCAGATCAAAGATATCACATGTGACTGTATAACACACATCAAGGAGAGCTTACCAGGTAGGTTACTGAAGAGGAGCAGGTAACCCCCATCATGATGTGCGACCCTGACACGCGTTTCGCTAGCCGAGGCACAGCTTTATCAAGGGATGATAAAACATGTCCATTTAAATTTTGGTCTGTGCCCGCCACCACCACCATGTCCACCGCCATGTAATTATGAGGCCCCCAATGACAATTGGCAGAGTGCTAGCAGGTGCCATGAAACCTGAGTTTAGTAAGGGTCCTCAGGTGACCCTGTATCATACATTTGGGAGAGCTCTCACTCCTACATTCGGGAGGTCCCTCCCTCATGCCAAATACATAGCCAGATAGTGGAGTGCATATTCCCCATCACTTTACAATGACATTTCAAACATAAAAATTTGAATTTTGGGCTTTACCCACCACCACCACTATGTCCACTGCTTTGTCATTATGCGTCCTTCGCTGCAATTAGCAGAGTGCCACCATGTACTCTGAAACCTGCGTTTTGTAAGGCTCACAGTTTATTTTTGCCACTGGATCCAAAGGAACCACTGTCATAGCGGGTGAAGCTAATGTAAGGTGAATATAATACCGGAGCTGTACAATCACTGTCAATAAATGGGATTCTACTAGACTCCAAAAGCATTAGAATTACAGGTGCTCCTCCAGAGAATATCATCAAAAAGTTAATTTATTTCAGTTCTTCAATACAAACAGAAGGATCAATTTAAGTGTTTATTTCTGTTAATGTTGATGATTATGGCTTACATAATGTTTGTAATGACTCACTTTTTGTATTGAAGAACAGAAATAAACTAACTTTTTGATGATATTCTAATTTTGTGAGAAGCACCAGTAAATTCAGAATAAAGTGTATGAAAGCAAGGGCCTGTATTGTGGTCAGTCTGTCAGGCCTGAAACCCATGTCAGGAACATGTACAAGCCTCATTTTACTTGGAAGCATCATCCTCAAGTGAAAGAGACAGGAGTTCCATTGACAAATCTGCACAAGCCTGCGCACTTCTGCTGAAAACTACCCAACTAGGCAGAATGTATGCTTTGTATGGTTACAAGAAATGTCCCAGAGAGCGTCGAGGTCTGTGGAGTGTATTACTCAGGTGGCAGGCAGTGCTACAGAGCTCAGGTAAAGGACTTAGCGTGGCAATGACCATGTTTCAATATGTGTAAGGTTGCGGCCTGAAAAGGTCTGTGGAGCGTATTAATTCAGTCTCTAATGCTAGTTTCACACTAGCATATGACTGCGCTGCGGACTTCCTCCGTAAAGCTCCGCCCACTACCGCTCCTCCTCCCGTCAGCTCCGCCTATGTCTGCAAGCAGCCTGCATCCGGCCTGCGTACCTATATTTAACATTAGGTACGCCGGCCGTGCAGATGTATGTGGATGCCGCCACATGAGTCGCTTTGACGGTGCTGTGACCGCAACAAAATGCAACATGTTGAGTTCGGCGCAGGTCGCTGCACCGTCAAAATGACGCATGCGGTGGGTGGCATTCGCATACATCTGTGTTGTGAATGGGTTTGAGATGAGTTCTGAGCAGAGGCTCCCTCTGGTGGTTACAAGCGGTACTAGTGAGGATTGGGAATCAGGTGTTACTGATTGGTCTTATTTAATGGAATCATTTTCCCATCAGGGTTGCCGGTGATCAATTGTTCTGGTCTGAATCCTTCTTTCCAGTTTCCCTTGTAGCCTGCTGTGTCGTGTCTGCATCTCCTGCTATCAGATAAGACAATTTCTTATTTTGTGTTTTTTGCTATATTTTTGCATTTTGTCCTGCACTTCTGTGGGGGCCTTCTGGGTCCCCTCCGGGGGCTTTTGCCCTCTCAGTTTAGTCCAGCCACTGTGTTTTGTACTTTTGCTTTTTGCAGTTTTTTCAGTGGCTGCTGTTTTTGTTACACCAGAGAACTAATTTAGGTGGTAGAGGTCGTGTGATCTCAGGTGATTTTGAAATTAGTAGAGTTGGTGTTTTTCAGGGTTTTCTGGGATTGCAGTAAGTACCCTTCCTATCCTTTTCTATTTAGATTGTTTGGGCCCCAGCGTTTGCTCATTCTATTTTCTTTCTGTGTCAGTATTTCCTCTTGTCTAACCGCCATTACATGTTTGGGGGCTTTCTATTATCTTTGGGGTTCTGCTCCGGGGCAGATAGCTTTCCTATTTCTATCTTTAGGTGTAGTTAGTTTCTCAGGCTGTGACGAGGCATCTAGGACCAACGTAGGAACGCTCCACGGCTGCCTCTAGTTGTGGTGGTTAGTCAGGGTACTGCAATCTCATAGATTCCAACTGCTCTGGTGTATTTCCTTTTTTACCTGCACTCCTCAGCTACCGTAACATAACAGTATCACCGGCCATAAAGATTGTATGGTACTCACAGAAGGGAAAAAATATTTTGAAGGAAGAAAAGTTGTCAGAGATATTTTTCTGTTTGTTGCATTTTTTTTTTTTTTTTTTTCCTCTGTATCTCTGGGTGCTGGGGAGGATCTTTTCTCCCAATGGAGTTTGCACAGTTGTCTGGCCGTGTGGATCAGCTTGCCACTGAGGTTCGGAGTATTGCTATCTATCTTGCTGGGTTGCCTGTTGTGGAACCTAGGATCCCCATGCCAGATTTGTTTTTAGGGGATCGAGCTAAGTTTCAGAATTTCAAAAATAATTGTAAATTGTTTCTTGCCTTAAAATCTAAGTCCTCAGGAAACGCAGCGCAGCAGGTTCAAATTGTCATCTCTCTCCTGCGCGGCGATCCTCAGGATTGGGCTTTTTCCCTCACACCTGGGGATCCTGTTTTGAGTGATGTTGATGCATTTTTTCAGGCTTTGGGGTTATTGTACGATGAGCCTAATGTCACTGATCAAGCTGAAAAAGCCTTGTTGGCATTAAATCAGGGGCTTGATGACGCTGAGTTATACTGTCAGAGATTCCGTAGGTGGGCAGTCCTGACCGAATGGAATGACGACGCTTTGGCGGCCCTTTTCCGGAAGGGTCTGTCGGATAATGTAAAGGATGTTATGGTGGGATTCCCTGTCCCCTCTGGTCTCAATGATTCTATGTCATTAGCGATTCAAATTGACAGACGTTTGCGTGAGCGGAGAAGTATGCGTGGAGTGGTGTTGCCTTGTGAGCCAGCTGCTGAGCCCATGCAGTGTGATGGAGTGGTGTCTGGGGCACAGCGTCATGAGTTTCGAAAGCGCAATGGGTTATGTTTCTACTGTGGTGATGCCTCTCATGCTATTTCAGTCTGCCCTAAGCGGGGAAGACGTTTTGCATGCTCAGTTGTCTTGGGTAGTGTTCAGACTAAGTTTTTATTAACTGTCACTCTGATATGCTCTCTGTCCTCATTTTCTGCTCAGGCTTTCGTTGATTCTGGAGCAGCTATTAACCTGATGGATTATGATTTTGCTAAACGTTGTGGATTTCCCTTGATACCCCTACAGAAGTCTATTCCCCTACTGGGGATCGATTCTACCCCTTTGGCTGAGAATAAACCCCAGTTTTCTACTCAGGTGATAATGAGGGTTGAACCTGATCACCAGGAGTGCTGCAAATTTTTGGTTCTATATAATCTGCATGACATTATCGTGCTGGGTTTCCCTTGGTTACAGTCTCATAATCCTGTTTTGGATTGGAAATCTGTGTCTGTAACCAGTTGGGGCTGCCAATGTGTTAATACCAACACTCCTGTTTTTTCTGCCTCCCCCAGGCTGAGGATGTTCCTGACTTTTTGTTTGATTTTTCTGATGTGTTTAGCGAAAGTAAATCTGCATCCTTACCTCCCCATAGGAGCTATGACTGCGCTATTGAATTAGTGCCAGGTAGTAAATTCCCTAAGGGTCGCCTTTTTAACTTGTCTGTACCTGAACATGACGCTATGCGGTCTTATATCAAGG
Source organism: Oophaga sylvatica (assembly GCA_033576555.1). Lineage (NCBI taxonomy): Eukaryota > Metazoa > Chordata > Amphibia > Anura > Dendrobatidae > Oophaga > Oophaga sylvatica. Next base: position 35,062 of record JARQOD010002560.1, on the reverse strand, counting down.
AATCATTGGAGAAGGGTCATATCAGACCATCCTCTTCACCCTTAGGTGCCGGTTTTTTCTTTGTGGCCAAAAAAGATGGTTCATTAAGGCCGTGTATTGATTATCGTCTCTTGAACAATATTACTGTGAAATATCAATACCCGTTACCCTTGATTTCTGACCTGTTTTCCAGGGTGAAAAACGCTACTTGGTTTACCAAGCTTGACCTCAGGGGGGCGTATAACCTTATTCTCATTAAGCACGGGGATGAATGGAAGACGGCATTTAACACCCTGAAGGGCATTTTGAGTACCTTGTGATGCCCTTTGGGCTCACTAATGCTCCTTCCGTCTTCCAGTCCTTCATGAATGACATTTTCAGGGATTTTGTGGACAAGTTTCTGATTGTTTATTTGGATGATATCTTGATTTTTTCTAATGACTGGGACTCTCATGTGAAACATGTTCGAACTGTATTCCAGATTTTGAGAGAGAATGCTCTGTATGTGAAGGGATCAAAGTGTCTTTTTGGCGTACAGAAGATCTCATTTCTGGGATTCATTTTGTCCCCATCTGTTATTGAAATGGACCCGGTCAAGGTTCAGGCCATCTGTGATTGGGTCCAACCTACTTCATTAAAGGCTCTTCAGAGATTTTTGGGTTTTGCCAATTTTTATCGTAAATTTATTGGTAATTTCTCTGTTATTGTTAAACCATTAACTGATTTGACCAGAAAGGGTTCTGATGTGGTGAATTGGCCTCCTGAGGCAGTCTCTGCGTTTCAGGAACTTAAGCAGAGATTCACTTCTGCTCCTGTTCTACGGCAGCCTGATGTTTCTCTGCCATTTCAGGTGGAGGTTGATGCCTCTGAAATTGGGGCAGGTGCCGTTTTGTCCCAAAAAGATCCAGAGACCTCTAAAAGTAACCCTTGTGCCTTTTTCTCTCGAAAATTTTCTCCTACTGAACGTAATTATGACGTGGGTAATCGGGAGTTATTGGCCATGAAGTGGGCTTTTGAAGAGTGGAGACATTGGCTGGAGGGAGCCAAACATCAGGTGGTGGTCCTTACGGACCATAAGAATCTGGTCTATCTGGAATCTGCCAAGCGACTCAATCCTAGACAGGCCAGGTGGGCCTTGTTTTTCACCGTTTTAATTTTGTGGTTTCCTTTCTTCCTGGCACTAAGAATGTTAAGGCGGATGCCCTCTCGAGGAGTTTCCTTGCGGACTCTCCTGAGCTATCTGATCCCTCTGTTATTTTGAAGGAGGGTGTAGTTCTTTCCGCCATCTCGCCTAATTTGAGACTTGCTCTGGAGGGGTGTCAGGAGGATAGGCCCGAGCGCTGCCCTGTTGGAAAATTGTTTGTCCGGACCAATGGAAAAAGAGTGTGATGTCTGAGATTCATTGTTCCGCATTGGCTGGGCATCCCGGAATTTTTGGTACCAGAGACTTGGTTAGTCGGTCCTTTTGGTGGCCTACCTTGTCTCGCGATGTCAGGGAATTTGTGCAGTCCTGTGGGACTTGCTCTCGCTCCAAGCCTTGCTCTCGCTCTAGTGGTTTGTTGATGCCATTGCCTGTGCCCAAGAGACCTTGGACCCATATCTCTATGGATTTCATTTCCGATCTTCCTGTTTCTCAGAGAATGACCACCATCTGGGTAATTTGTGATAGGTTTTCCAAAATGATACATCTTGTGCCATTACCTAAGTTGCCTTCCTCCTCTGAATTGGTGCCGTTGTTCCTTCAGCACGTGGTTCGTTTACACGGCATTCCTGAGAACATTGTGTCTGACAGAGGAGTCCAGTTTGTTTCCAGATTTTGGAGGACTTTTTGTTCTAAACTGGGTGTTCAATTGTCTTTCTCCTCGGCATTTCATCCTCAGACCAATGGTCAAACTGAGAGAACAAACCAGACATTGGAGACTTATCTAAGATGCTTTGTGTCTGCTGATCAGGATGACTGGGTCTCTTTTTTGCCTTTGGCTGAGTTTGCTCTTAATAATAGGGCTAGCTCTGCCACTTTGATGTCTCCGTTTTTCTGTAATTCTGGGTTTCACCCTCGATTTTCTTCAGGACAGACGGAGGCTTCTGTCTGTCCAGGTGTTGACTCTGTTGTTGAGCGTATGCAGCAGATTTGGGACCAGGTAGTGGAGAGGTTGTCCCTCTCTCAGGAGAAGGCCCAGCGGTTTGCTAACCGGCATAGGACTGATGGTCCTCGGTTTAAAGTGGGGGACTTGGTCTGGTTGTCCTCAAAGAATATTCCTATGAGAGTAGCATCTCCTAAATTTAAGCCTAGGTTCATTGGACCTTATAAGATCATGGAGATTATTAATCCTGTTTCTTTTCGTTTGCTTCTTCCAGGGACATTTAAGATCCATAACGTGTTCCACAAGTCCTTGTTGAAGAGGTTTGTTGAGCCAGTGGTTCCTGCTGCTGTGCCTCCTGACCCTGTTTTGGTTGAGGGCAATCTGGAGTATGTGGTTGAGAAAATATTGGATTCTCGTTTTTCTAGACGAAGACTCCAGTATTTGGTTAAATGGAGAGGTTATGGTCAGGAAGATAATTCTTGGGTGTTTGCTTCGGACATCCATGCTAGGAGACTTATCCGTGCGTATCATAGAACTCATCCTGACCGACCTGGTTGCTCAAATGAGGGTTCGGTGACCCCTCCTCAAGGGGGGGGTACTGTTGTGAATGGGTTTGAGATGAGTTCTGAGCAGAGGCTCCCTCTGGTGGTTACAAGCGGTACTAGTGAGGATTGGGAATCAGGTGTTACTGATTGGTCTTATTTAATGGAATCATTTTCCCATCAGGGTTGCCGGTGATCAATTGTTCTGGTCTGAATCCTTCTTTCCAGTTTCCCTTGTAGCCTGCTGTGTCGTGTCTGCATCTCCTGCTATCAGATAAGACAATTTCTTATTTTGTGTTTTTGCTATATTTTTGCATTTTGTCCTGCACTTCTGTGGGGGCCTTCTGGGTCCCCTCCGGGGGCTTTTGCCCTCTCAGTTTAGTCCAGCCACTGTGTTTTGTACTTTTGCTTTTTGCAGTTTTTTCAGTGGCTGCTGTTTTTGTTACACCAGAGAACTAATTTAGGTGGTAGAGGTCGTGTGATCTCAGGTGATTTTGAAATTAGTAGAGTTGGTGTTTTTCAGGGTTTTCTGGGATTGCAGTAAGTACCCTTCCTATCCTTTTCTATTTAGATTGTTTGGGCCCCAGCGTTTGCTCATTCTATTTTCTTTCTGTGTCAGTATTTCCTCTTGTCTAACCGCCATTACATGTTTGGGGGCTTTCTATTATCTTTGGGGTTCTGCTCCGGGGCAGATAGCTTTCCTATTTCTATCTTTAGGTGTAGTTAGTTTCTCAGGCTGTGACGAGGCATCTAGGACCAACGTAGGAACGCTCCACGGCTGCCTCTAGTTGTGGTGGTTAGTCAGGGTACTGCAATCTCATAGATTCCAACTGCTCTGGTGTATTTCCTTTTTTACCTGCACTCCTCAGCTACCGTAACATAACACATCTGCATGGCCTGCGTACCTAATGTTAAATATAGGTACGCAGGCCACATGCAGGACGCTTGCAGACATAGGCTGAGCTGACTGGAGGAGGTGCGGCAGTGGGCGGAGCTTCACGGAGGAAGTTCGCAGCCCTCCGCAGCGCAGCCATACGCTAGTGTGAAACTAGCCTTAGACATGCTTAAAATGGAAAAGTCAGCAATGGTCTTTCTCCAGCACCGGACAATGAAAATTGATAACGAATATGTATGCCCTATGTAAATAAAATTTGTGAACAGACATATATGCTGACAAGGGACAACTGAATGCTGCGTTGGGACAACAAACTGGACGTGGTTGCTGACTGTTGTGTCTGTGCAACTGCAGGTTGTGGACTGGAGGCCTCAGTGCCTCCTTCCTGGACACCAGAGTGGGAATGACATAACACAGGGGAAGGGCCAGTGGATTCTCCATCAGACACAGATTTTGTACCCAGGCATTCCAGCCACCTACTGGGGTACTGTGTATATGAGCAGGATATGGTGTATGCTAACAGAGGTATTATGTAAAATTTCCCTTTATAAAGGGATGTGTGGGTAAGAATTTCGAACTATTAGCATATATAGAAAGCATGTTTCATTACTCATATTATTATTCTGTGTAAGGCTGAAACATGAAGAATTTTGTGGACCATATTAATGCTTTTATGCTCCAAAATGTCCAAGTGCAGACCCAAAAAACAACATCAGGCTACCAGATAGACACTTAAAGAAACTGTGAGAAGGGCAAAACAATAAAAAATTATAATAATCTTTTTATATAATTGCCTTGTAATTAGAGATGAGCGACTTTCACTTTTTTAGGGTCGAGTCGGGTTTCACGAAACCCGACTATCTCAAAAGTCGGGTCGAACGAAATCGGCCGACTATAGGGAAAAGTCGGGGGTCCGACTGAAACACAAAACCCAATGCAAGTCAATGGAGAAGCAAAGTCGCCATGGAGTGGAAGACAGTAAACACACCTACAGTGCCTATTTCAATGCCAACAACATAAATTCTTATTACTTAAGCTTGGAAAACTTAATTAACTTTATACTAATAGTTACGCATTGAAAACTGGGGGTTATTTGGCTAAACTTGTGGGGGAGGGTAAGGCTGTCTCCCAGTTTTCGTGTGCCCCAGGCAAAAGAGTGTCAGTGGGCCCCTTTAACACATACCACAATTCATCATGCTCCGATACGGCACAGAAATATAGGTATAGTACAATGAAAAATACTTCACTTCTTATATGACATGACTGATATCTATGTTAAAATCTCCAATAGCTCAAAATTCCTTCATACAGTATTATGTCCACCACATAGTGCGCCATACAGAATAATGAGCCCCATATATTGCTCCATACAGAATGGGCTCAATATAATGCTCCATACAGAATAGGCCCCATATGTTCCCCATATGATGTTCCATACCCAATATGTTGCCCAATAAATAATGAACCCCATATGATTCTCCAGTATATGATGGGCCCCATGGATGATGCTCCAGTGTCTTAAGGGCCAAAATAATGCTCCATATATAATGGGCCTCATTTATAATGATCCAGTGTATAATGGTCCCTGTAAACGCTGCTCCAGTGTCTGATCTGCCCCATTTAGAATGCTCCAGTATATTAAGGACTCCATGGATGATGCTCCAGTTTTGTTATGTTTCGGTAGCTGAGGAGTGCAGGTAAAAAAGGCAATACACCAGAGCAGTTGGAATCTATGAGATTGCAGTACCCTGACTAACCACCACAACTAGAGGCAGCCGTGGAGCGTTCCTACGTTGGTCCTAGACGCCTCGTCACAGCCTGAGAAACTAACTACACCTAAAGATAGAAAGAGGAAAGCTATCTGCCCCGGAGCAGATCCCCAAAGAACATAGAAAGCCCCCAAACATGTAATGGCGGTTAGACAAGAAGAAATACTGACACAGGCAGAAAATAGTATGAGCAAACGCTGGGACCCAAACTACCTAAATAGAAAAGGATAGGAAGGGCACTTACTGCAATCCCAAAAAACCCTGAAAAGCACCAACTCTACTAATTTCAAAAACACCTGAGATCACACGACCTCTACCACCTAAATTAGTTCTCTGGTGTAACAAAATCAAAACAGCAGCCACTGAAAAAACTGGAAAAAGCAAATGTACAAACATCAGTGGCTGAACTAAACTGAGAGGGCAAAAGCCCCCGGAGGGGACCCTGAAGGCCCCCACAGAAGTACAGGACAAAATGCAAAAATCAAGCACAAAACAAAAAGAAGAAAATGTCTTTTCTGTTAGCAGGAGATGCAGACACGACACAGCAGGCTACAAAGGAAACAGGAATCAAGGATTGAGACCAGAACAATTGATCACCGGCAACCCTGATGGGAAGGCGACTCCCTTATATAAGACCAGTCAGTAACACCTGATTCCCAATCCTCACAATCTTCACTGGACAGTCCAGTACCGCTTGTAACCACCAGAGGGAGCCTCTGCTCAGAACTCATTTCAAGTCCATTCACAACAGTACCCCCCCCCTTGAGGAGGGGTCACCAAACCCTCACTTGAGCAACCAGGTCGGTCAGGATGAGTTCTATGATACGCACGGATGAGTCTCCTAGCATGGATGTCCGAAGCAAACACCCAAGAATTGTCTTCCTGACCATAACCTCTCCACTTAACCAAATACTGGAGTTTCCGTCTAGAAAAACGAGAATTCAATATTTTCTCAACCACAAACTCCATATTGCCCTCAACCAGAACAGGGTCAGGAGGCAAAGCAGTAGGAACCACTGGCTCAACAAACCTCTTCAACAAGGACTTGTGGAACACGTTATGGATCTTAAATTTCCCTGGAAGAAGCAAACGAAAAGAAACAGGATTAAGAATCTCCATGATCTTATAAGGTCCAATGAACCTAGGCTTAAATTTAGGAGATGCCACTCTCATAGTAATATTTTTTGAGGACAACCAGACCAAGTCCCCCACTTTAAACCGAGGACCATCAGTCCTATGCCGGTTAGCAAACCGCTGGGCCCTCTCCTGAGAGAGGGACAACCTCTCCACTACCTGGTCCCAAATCTGTTGCATACGCTCCACAACAGAGTCAACACCTGGACAGACAGAAGCCTCCGTCTGTCCCGAAGAAAATCGAGGGTGAAACCCAGAATTACAGAAAAATGGAGACATCAAAGTGGCAGAGCTAGCCCTATTATTAAGAGCAAACTCAGTCAAAGGCAAAAAAGAGACCCAGTCATCCTGATCAGCAGACACAAAGCATCTTAGATAAGTCTCCAATGTCTGGTTTGTTCTCTCAGTTTGACCATTGGTCTGAGGATGAAACGCCGAGGAGAAAGACAATTGAACACCAAGTTTAGAACAAAAGGTCCTCCAAAATCTGGAAACAAACTGGACTCCTCTGTCAGACACAATGTTCTCAGGAATGCCGTGTAAACGAACCACGTGCTGAAGGAACAAAGGCACCAATTCAGAGGAGGAAGGCAACTTAGGTAATGGCACAAGATGTATCATCTTGGAAAACCTATCACAAATCACCCAGATGACGGTCATTCTCTGAGAAACAGGGAGGTCGGAAATGAAATCCATAGAGATATGGGTCCATGGTCTCTTGGGCACAGGCAATGGCATCAACAAACCACTAGAGCGAGAGCAAGGCTTGGAGCGAGAGCAAGTCCCGCAGGACTGCACAAATTCCCTGACATCACGAGACAAGGTAGGCCACCAAAAGGACCGACTAACCAAGTCTCTGGTACCAAAAATTCTGGGATGACCGGCCAACGCGGAACAATGAATCTCAGACATCACACTCTTTTTCCACTGGTCCGGGACAAACAATTTCCCAACAGGCAGCGCTCGGGCCTATCCTCCTGACACCCCTCCAGAGCCAGTCTCAAATTGGGCGAGATGGCGGAAAGAACTACACCTTCTTTCAAAATAACAGAAGGATCAGATAACTCAGGAGAGTCCGCAAGGAAACTCCTCGAGAGGGCATCCGCCTTAACATTCTTAGTGCCAGGAAGAAAGGAAACCACAAAATTAAAACGTATGGAAAAACAAGGCCCACCTGGCCTGTCTAGGATTAAGTTGCTTGGCAGATTCCAGATAAACCAGATTCTTATGGTCCGTAAGGACCACCACCTGATGTTTGGCTCCCTCCAGCCAATGTCTCCACTCTTCAAAAGCCCACTTCATGGCCAATAACTCCCGATTACCCACGTCATAATTACGTTCAGTAGGAGAAAATTTTCGAGAGAAAAAGGCACAAGGGTTACTTTTAGAGGTCTCTGGATCTCTTTGGGACAAAACGGCACCTGCCCCAATTTCAGAGGCATCAACCTCCACCTGAAATGGCAGAGAAACATCAGGCTGCCGTAGAACAGGAGCAGAAGTGAATCTCTGCTTAAGTTCCTGAAATGCAGAGACTGCCTCAGGAGGCCAATTCACCACATCAGAACCCTTTTTGGTCAAATCAGTTAATGGTTTAACAATAACCGAGAAATTACCAATAAATTTACGATAAAAATTGGCAAAACCCAAAAATCTTTGAAGAGCCTTTAATGAAGTAGGTTGGACCCAATCACAGATGGCCTGAACCTTGACCGGGTCCATTTCAATAACAGATGGGGACAAAATGAATCCCAAAAATGAGATCCTCTGTACGCCAAAAAGACACTTTAATCCCTTCACATACAGAGCATTCTCTCTCAAAATCTGGAATACAGTTCGAACATGTTTCACATGAGAGTCCCAGTCATTGGAAAAAAATCAAGATATCATCCAAATAAACAATCAGAAATTTATCCACAAAATCCCTGAAAATGTCATTCATGAAGGACTGGAAGACAGAAGGAGCATTAGTGAGCCCAAAGGGCATCACAAGGTACTCAAAATGCCCCTCAGGGGTATTAAATGCCGTCTTCCATTCATCCCCGTGCTTAATGCGAATAAGGTTATATGCCCCCCTGAGGTCAAGCTTGGTAAACCAAGTAGCGTTTTTCACCCTGGAAAACAGGTCAGAAATCAAGGGTAACGGGTATTGATATTTCACAGTAATATTGTTCAAAAGACGATAATCAATACACGGCCTTAATGAACCATCCTTTTTGGCCACAAAGAAAAAACCGGCACCTAAGGGTGAAGAGGATGGTCTGATATGACCCTTCTCCAATGACTCCTTGATATAAGACCGCATAGCGTCATGTTCAGGTACAGACAAGTTAAAAAGGCGACCTTTAGGGAATTTACTACCAGGCACTAATTCAATAGCGCAGTCATAGCTCCTATGGGGAGGCAAGGATGCAGATTTACTTTCGCTAAACACATCAGAAAAATCAATCAAAAAGTCAGGAACATCCTGAGCCTGGGGGGAGGCAGAAAAAACAGGAGTGTTGGTATTAACACATTGGCAGCCCCAACTGGTTACAGACACAGATTTCCAATCCAAGACAGGATTATGAGACTGTAACCAAGGGAAACCCAGCACGATAATGTCATGCAGATTATACAGAACCAAAAATTTGCAGCTCTCCTGATGATCAGGTTCAACCCTCATTATCACCTGAGTAGAGAACTGAGGTTTATTCTCAGCCAAAGGGGTAGAATCGATCCCCAGTAGGGGAATAGACTTCTGTAGGGGTATCAAGGGAAACCCACAACGTTTAGCAAAATCAAAATCCATCAGGTTAATAGCTGCTCCCGAATCAACGAAAGCCTGAGCAGAAAATGAGGACAGAGAGCATATCAGAGTAACAGTTAATAAAAGCGTGCAAAACATCTTCCCCGCTTAGGGCAGACTGAAATAGCATGAGAGGCATCACCACAGTAGAAACATAACCCATTGCGCTTTCGAAACTCATGACGCTGTGCCCCAGAAACTACTCTATCACACTGCATGGATTCAGAAGCAGGTTCACAAGGCAACACTATTCCACGCATACTTCTCCGCTCACGCAAACGTCTGTCAATTTGAATCCCTAATGACATAGAATCATTGAGACCAGAGGGGACAGGGAATCCCACCATAACATCCTTTACATTATCTGACAGACCCTTCCGAAAAAGGGCTGCCAAAGCGTCGTCATTCCATTTGGTCAGGACTGCCCACCTACGGAATCTCTGACAGTATAACTCAGCGTCATCAAGCCCTGATTTAATGCCAACAAGGCTTTTTCAGCTTGATCAGTGACATTAGGCTCATCGTACAATAACCCCAAGGCCTGAAAAAATGCATCAACATCACTCAAAACAGGATCCCCAGGTGTCAGGGAAAAAGCCCAAACCTGAGGATCGCCGCGCAGGAGGAGATGACAATTTGAACCTGCTGCGCTGCGTTCCCTGAGGACTTAGATTTTAAGGCAAAAAACAATTTACAATTATTTTTGAAATTCAGAAACTTGGCTCGATCCCCCAAAAACAAATCTGGCATGGGAATCCTAGGTTCCACAACAGGCAACCTAGCAAGATAGATAGCAATACTCCGAACCTCAGTGGCAAGCTGATCCACACGGCCAGACAACTGTGCAAACTCCATTGAGAGAAAAAATCCTCCCCAGCACCCAGAGATACAGAGGGAAAAAAAAAAATGCAACAAACAGAAAAATATCTCTGACAACTCTGACAACCTTTTTTCTTTCACAATATTTTTCCCTTCTGTGAGTACCATACAATTTTCAATTTTTTGGGCCGGTGATACTGTTATGTTTCGGTAGCTGAGGAGTGCAGGTAAAAAAGGCAATACACCAGAGCAGTTGGAATCTATGAGATTGCAGTACCCTGACTAACCACCACAACTAGAGGCAGCCGTGGAGCGTTCCTACGTTGGTCCTAGACGCCTCGTCACAGCCTGAGAAACTAACTACACCTAAAGATAGAAAGAGGAAAGCTATCTGCCCCGGAGCAGATCCCCAAAGAACATAGAAAGCCCCCAAACATGTAATGGCGGTTAGACAAGAAGAAATACTGACACAGACAGAAAATAGTATGAGCAAACGCTGGGGCCCAAACTACCTAAATAGAAAAGGATAGGAAGGGCACTTACTGCAATCCCAAAAAAACCCTGAAAAGCACCAACTCTACTAATTTCAAAAACACCTGAGATCACACGACCTCTACCACCTAAATTAGTTCTCTGGTGTAACAAAATCAAAACAGCAGCCACTGAAAAAACTGGAAAAAGCAAATGTACAAACATCAGTGGCTGAACTAAACTGAGAGGGCAAAAGCCCCGGAGGGGACCCTGAAGGCCCCCACAGAAGTGCAGGACAAAATGCAAAAATCAAGCACAAAAACAAAAAGAAGAAAATGTCTAATCTGTTAGCAGGAGATGCAGACACGACACAGCAGGCTACAAAGGAAACAGGAATCAAGGATTGAGACCAGAACAATTGATCACCGGCAACCCTGATGGGAAGACGACTCCCTTATATAAGACCAGTCAGTAACACCTGATTCCCAATCCTCACAATCTTCACTGGACAGTCCAGTACCGCTTGTAACCACCAGAGGGAGCCTCTGTTCAGAACTCATTTCAAGTCCATTCACAACACAGTTTCTTATGGGCCAAAATAATGCTCCATATATAATGGACCCCATTTATAATGATCCAGTGTGTAATGATCAGCTTAACCCCTCTCTGACATTAGACGTACTATCCCGTCCATAAAACCCGTGCCATTCTGACCATGGACGGGATAGTACGTCATAGGCGATTAGCTGCGCTCCCCGAGGGAGCGCAGCTAATCGCCGCCGGGTGTCAGCTGATTATCACAGCTGACACCCGTGACTGTGTGTCAGGAGCGGTCACGGACCGCTCCCGGCACATTAACCCCTTGCACACCGCGATCAAACATGATCGCGGTGTACTGGGGGCACAGGGGAGGATCGCGCAGGGTGGGGGCTCCCTGCGCGCCCCCTGAGACCCTCAGAACAGCGCGATGTGATCGCGCTGCTCTGAGGGCTTCCTCCCTCCCAGGACCCGGATCCAAGATGGCGCTGGGGTCCTGGAGGGAGGCGGCTTCCTCAGTGCCTGCCGAGAGCAGGCATGAGGAAGCGTCCTGCACTGCCTGTCACATCGCTGGTGTGACAGAGTGCTGTGCACACTGTCACACCAGCGATCTGATGAAATACAGTGATGTCCCACCCTGGGACAAAGTAAAAAAGTAAAAAAAGTAAAAATAAACATGTGTAAAAAAAAATCCAAAAAAAAAAAAAAAAAAAAAAAAAATATTCCCCAATAAATTCATTACTTATTGTAAATAAAAAAAATAAAACAATAAAAGTACACATATATGGTATCGCCGCGTCCGTAACGACCCCCCCTATAAAAATGTCCCACTAGTTAACCCCTTTTGTGAACCCCTTAAAAAATAAAAAATAAAAACGAAGCAAAAAATCAGTGCTTTATCATCATACCGCTGAACAAAAAGTGGAATAACACGCGATCAAAAAGACGGATATAAATAAACATGGTACCGCTGAAAACGTCATCTTGTCCCGCAAAAAACGAGCCGTCACACAGCATCATCAGCAAAAAAATAAAAAAGTTATAGCTCGCAGAATAAAGCGATGCAAAAATAATTATTTTTTATATAAAATTGTTTTTATTCTATAAAAGCGCGAAAACATAAAAAAATGATATAAATGAGGTATCGCCATAATCGTACTGACCCGAAGAATAAAATGCTTTATCAATTTTACCACACGCGGAACAATAAAAACGCCTCACCCAAAAGAAATTCATGAATTGCTGATTTTTGTTCATTCTAACCTCCCAAAAATCGAAATAAAAAGCGATCAAAAAATGTCACGTGCTCAAAAATGGTACCAATAAAAGCGTCACCTCGTCCCGCAAAAATTAAGACCTCACATGACTCTGTGGGCCAAAATATGCAAAAATTATAGCTCTCAAAATGTGGCGATGCAAAAAACTACTTTTTGCAATAAAAAGCGTCTTTTAGCGTGACAGCTGCCAATCATAAAAACCGCTATAAATAATAAATCAAACCCCCCTTTATCACCCCCTTAGTTAGGGAAAAATAATAAAATAAAAAAAATGTATTTATTTCCATTTTCCCATTAGGGTTAGGGTTAGGGTTTCGGCTAAAGTTAGGGTTAGGGTTGGCGCTAAAGTTAGGATTAGGGTTAGAGTTTGGATTAGGGTTAGGGTTGGGATTAGGGTTGGGACTAGGGTTAGGGGTGTGTTGGGGTTAGGGTTGGAGTTAGAATTGGGGGGTTTCCGCTGTTTAGGCACATCAGGGGCTCTCCAAATGTGACATGGCGTCTGATCTCCATTCCAGCCAATTCTGCTTTGAAAAAGTCAAACGGTGTTCCTTCACTTCTGAGCTCTGCCATGCGTCCAAACAGTAGTTTATCCCCACATATGGGGTATCAGCGTACTCTGGACCCCAAGAGTTATTGTGAAATTTGTCCTATTTCTTCTGTTACCCTTGGGAAAATAAAAAACTGGGGCGAAAATATTATTTTTGTAAAAAAAATAAGATTTTTTTGTTTTTACGGCTGTACATTATAAACTTCTGTGAAGCACTTGGGGCTTCATAGCGCTCACCACACATCTAAATAAGTTCCTTGTGGGTCTATTTTCCAAAATGGGGTCACTTGTTGGGGATTTCCACTGTTTAGGCGCATCAGGGGCTCTCCAAATGCGACATGACGCCCCAGACCATTCCATCAAAGTCTGCAATCCAAAACGTCACTACTTCCCTTTCCGAGCCCTGACATGCGCCCATACAGTAGTTTTCTCCCACATATTGGGTATCAGCGTACTCAGGACAAATTGGACAACAACTTTTGGGGTCCAATTTCTCCTGTTACCCTTGTGAAAATAAAATATTGGGGGCGAAAAAATCATTTTTGTAAAAAAAAAAAAGGATTTTTTATTTTTACGGCTGTGCGTTATAAACTTCTGTGAAGCACTTCGGGGTTCAAAGTGCTCACCACACATCTAGGTAAGTTCCTAGTGGGGTCTATTTTCCAAAATGGGGTCACTTGTGGGGGTTTCCACTGTTTAGGCGCATCAGGGGCTCTCCAAATGCGACATGACGCCCCCAGACCATTCCATCAAAGTCTGCAATCCAAAACGTCACTACTTCCCTTTCCGAGCCCTGACATGCGCCCATACAGTAGTTTTCTCCCACATATTGGGTATCAGCGTACTCAGGACAAATTGGACAACAACTTTTGGGGTCCAATTTCTCCTGTTACCCTTGTGAAAATAAAATATTGGGGGCGAAAAAATCATTTTTGTAAAAAAAAAAAGGATTTTTTATTTTAAGGCTGTACGTTATAAACTTTAGTGAAACACCTGGGGGTTCAAAGTTCTCACCACACATCTAGATAAGTTCCTTGAGGGGTCTAGTTTCGAAAATGGTGTCATTTGTGGGGGGTTTCCACTGTTTAGGCAGATCAGGAGCTCTCCAAACACGACATGGCGTCCAGCCAATTCTGCGTTGAAAAAGTGAGACGGCGCTCCTTCCCTTCCAAACTCTGCCATGCACCCAAACAGTGGTATACCCCCACATATGGGGTATCAGTGTACTCAGGACAAATTGCACAATAACTTTTGGAGTCTTGTTACCCTTGGAAAAATAAAAATTCGGGTGAAAAGATCATTTTTGTGGAAAAAATATGATTTTTAAATTTTACGGCTCTACGTTATAAACTTGTGTGAAGCACTTGAGGGTTCAAATTGCTCACCAAAGATCTAGATAAGTTCCTTAGGGGGTCTAGTTTCCCAAATGGGGTCATTTGTGGGGGGTTTCCACTGTTTAGGCACATCAGGGGCTCTCCAAATGCAACATGGCATCCAATCTCAATTCCAGCCAATTTTGGTTGGAAAAAGTCAAATGGTGCTCCTTCCCTTCCGAGCTCTGCCGTGCGCCCAAACAGTGGTTCCCCCCCACATATGGGGCATCAGCGTACTCAGGACAAATTGGACAACAACTTATGTGGTCCAATTTCTCCTGATACCCTTGGGAAAATAAAAAATTAGTGACTAAAAGATAATTTTTGTGGGAAAAAAATAGGATTTTTTATTTTCATGCCCGGGCATTATGAACTTGTGTGAAGCACTTGGGGGTTCAAAGTGCTCACCAAAGATCTAGATAAGTTCCTTAGGGGGTCTAGTTTCCAAAATGGGGTCACTTGTGGGGGATTTCCACTGTTTAGGCTCATCTGGGGCACTGCAAACGGAACATGACCCCCATCAACGTCTGCATTCCAAAACGTTACTACTTCCTTTCCAAGCACTGCCGTGCGCCCAAACGTTTTCCACCCCCACATATGGGGTATCAGCGTACTCAGGACAAATTGGACAACAACTTTTGGGGTCCAATTTCCTTGGGAAAATTCAAAAATTTAGGACTAAAAAAATCATTTTTGTGGAAAATTTTTTTTTTTTTTTTCACACCCAGGCATTATAAACTTTTGTGAAACACTTGGGGGTTCAAAGTGCTCACAACAGATCTAGATAAGTACCTTAGGGGGTCTAGTTTCCAAAATGGTGTCACTTGTGGGGGGTTTCCACTGTTTAGGCGCATCAGAGGTTCTCCAAGCGCGACATGGCGTCCAATCTCAACTCCAGCCAATTTTAGTTTGAAAAAGTCAAACGGCGCTCCTTCCCTTACGAGCTCTGCCGTGTGCCCAAACAGTGGTTTTCCCCCACATATGGGTATTGGCGTACTCAGGAGAAATTGCATAACAACCTTATCTGTCCATTTTCTCCTTTTACCCTTGTGAAAATAAAAAAAAAGTTTGTAAAAGATCATTTTTGTGGCTAAAAAGTTAAATATTCATTTTTTCCTTCCACGTTGCTTTAGTTCCTGTGAAGCACCTGAAGGGTTAATAAACTTCTTGAATGTGGTTTTGAGTACCTTGAGGGGTGCAGTTTTTAGAATGGTGTCACTTTTGGGTATTTTCTGCCATATAGACCCCTCAAAGTGACTTCAAATGTGAGGTGGTCCCTAAAAAAAATGGCTTTGTAAATTTTGTTGTAAAAATGAGAAATCGCTGGTCAACTTTTAACCCTTATAACTTCCTAACAAAAAAAAATTTTGATTCCAAAATTGTGCTGATGTAAAGTAGACATGTGGGAAATGTTATTTCTTAACTATTTTGTGTGACATATTTCTCTGTTTTAAGGGAATAAAAATTCAAAGTTTGAAAATTGCTAAATTTTCAAAATTTTCGCCATATTTGCGTTTTTTTCAAAATAAACGCAAGTTATATGGAAGAAATTTTACCACTAACATGAAGTACAATATGTCACGAGAAAACAATCTCAGAATCGCGAAGATCCGTTGAAGCGTTCCGGAGTTATAACCTCATAAAGAGACAGTGGTCAGAATTGTAAAAATTGTCCCGGTCATTAACGTGCAAACCACCCTTGGGGGTGAAGGGGTTAAATGCTGCTCCATTGTCTGTTTTCCCCATTTTAGAATGCTCCAGCATATGATGGGCCCCAAGGATGCTGCTGCAGTGTATGATCTGCCCCATTTTTAATGCTCAAGTATATGCTGGGCCCCATATATAATTCTCCAGTGTATAATGCTCCCCATATATTGCTCAAAACATTAAAAAAAATGTAAAACCTCTCCTCACTGTGCACTGCTCTACTCTGGACTCCTCAGCGTCACCATGTTACAGCTCTCTGCACTTGGACTGTTTAGGCATAGGGCGTACAGACGTGACGTCATCGCTTTCGCTAAGCTGAATTTCACTGCCACAAAACATCACAGCAGTGGAGCAGGGAGAGGTAAGTATTGCAAGTGCTGGGGCCCTGAGCAAGCAGGAGGGGCGACTTGTGGGAGACGGCACTGGCACAGGGCCCCTCATAGTACGCCGGTGTTTCTGACAGCGAGTGGGCCCTCCTGCTCAGGGAACCGGCACTTGCCCGGGTGAGGCAGGTGCTGATGCCGGCCTTGGGGTGGGATTTGTAGGTTTTGTAGTCCGTCCACGCTTACAAGTGCATGTTCATTAAATGTTTAAGCATGCAACTGGTATTCAAATTTCAGAGATTTATCCTCGGCTAAAGGTCCTTCCACACTTCTTACAGATAACCTTTGCCTCATCAATACGATTTTGGTCAAAAAAGTGCCACACTGGACTCTTCCTACTATGGTATGCATTTTCATGGCTTGCACGCTGTGCTAATTTGACCGTCTGGTCAAGCTCTCCTACAACTCTTTTTGTTTTTTTTAACACCTTTTTGGACTGCTACGGGCCTGCCAGATAACCCCAGCTGCGATGTCGATACCTGCTGCGGATCCTCCTCCTCTACTGAGCTGTTGCCAGTGGCACCCTCTTCCCCCACTGGATGCCAATCAGGGTCAACAACTGGGTCATCCATCACCTCCTCTTCAATTTCATCTGCACCTTCCTCTGTGTCACCGTGTAAGGTGGTATAGTATGCAGGAAGGGGCACCTGAGTTTCATCAGGGTCACATTCTGGCTCAGTAGACGGCGAGGGAAATGTAGTGCTCTGGGTGAATGTACCAGCAGAATCATCTAGCAGTGGCTGTGCATCAGTGCACTTTATCTCTGGTTAATGTTGGACTGGGGATATCAGGATTTGACTTGATAACCCAGGCATGGTATGTGAAAAGAGCTCCATGGAGTAATCTGAAGTGTGGGCTGCCGCATCCTTCACTTTTAGTGGGGGTGAAGCACACAAGGAAAGATGTTGTTCCTGACCAAGAGCCGGCACTGACGACTCAGTGCTTGCATTTTTGAAAATTCATAATAGGAGGCGGTAGAGCTGGAGGCTGTTTCGGCAATGTAAGCCAAAACCTGTTCCTGATGCTCCGGCTTTAAAAGCAGTTTACCTACTCCCAGTAAAGGGAGCCTTCCAGGCCTTCTTGAGCCAGACGATGACGCCGGTTCAACACCTCTTGCCTTAGGTGCTATTCTGCTTATGACACTTCCAGCAGATGCACCACCATCAGTACCAGCTGGCCCCCACGCCCACTTCCGCGGCCTCTTCCACCATACTTCCTAATTTTTGTGAAAATGTACCCAAAATACCAGCAGATATATGTTACTGTATCATAAGCGTACAGCTGTATACAGTCTAGGGATAATTGTAAATCTCCTTATATATTTTAGGAGTCACATACAGATGCTCTCAGGCTCAGTATGGATTACACCAGAATATAAAAAGTAGAAAAAGGGTAATTTATTACAAGCATACAGCTGTATACAGAGTTGGGGTAATTTTTAAATCTCCGTATATATTTTCGGAGTAACAGACAGACGTTCACAGACTCAGTATGGATTAGACCACAATATAAAAAGCTGAAAAAGGGTACTGTATCACCAGATAACAGGTATACACTGTGTTCCAAATTATTATGTAAATAATATTTTCTCAGATTTTCCCAAATTACCTATATGAATTGCAGTCATTGTAATTTTCCAGTCAAATAACTATTAGAGTACAATTGAAAGGTTTTTGTACAAACTGCCTATGATAACAGTATATTTTTTAAAATATAAAACACTCAAACTGCACTCAAAATGTATGTTCCAAATTATTATTAAATCAAACAGTTTTCAACTCAAAACTTTATTCTAGGTGATGTTACATTTGCACATAGGACCCCTTGTGCGAAATGAGCTTCTGAACTCTCTCGTCCATTGAATTTGTCAGGTTTTGGATGGTTTCTGCTTCAATTGTTTTGCATGAGGACAGAATACCCTCCCAGAGCTGTTGCTTAGATGTGAACTGCCTCCCGCCATCATAGACACTCCTTTTAATGTTGCTCCAGATGTTCTCAATGGGGTTGAGGTCAGGGGAGCATGGGGGCCACACCATAAGTTTGTCCCCTTTTATGCCCATAGCAGCCAGAGTTGCCGATGTGTTATGTGCAGCATGAGACGGTGCATTATCATGCATGAAAATGATCTTGCTGCGGAATGCACGGTTCTTCTTCTTGAACCATGGCAAGAAGTGCTGTTTGAGAAACTCAACATACACTATGGAGTTCATCTTTACCCCTTCAGGGATCCTAAAGGGGCCGACAATCTCTCTCCCATGATTCCAGCCCAAAAAATTACTCCATCTCCTCCTTGTTGGCGCCGTAGCCGTGTTTGCATGGGGTGTCCATCAACCAGCCATCCTCCACTCCATCCATCTGGACCATCGAGCGTTGCACGGCACTCATCGGTGAACAAAACAGTTTTGAAGTCAGTCTCCATGTATTGTGTGGCCCACTGGAGCCGTTTCTGCTTGTGTGCAGTGGATAGAGGAGGTCGATAGGATGGCTTACGCACAGCTGCAAACCTCTGAAGGACCCTGTATCTTGTTGTTCGGGGGACGTTGGAGGCACCAGCAGCTTCAAAAACTTGTCTGCTGCTATGATAAGGCTTTTTTTCCGCTGCTCTTTTAACCTGACGTAATTGCCTGTAGGAAAGAGTCCTCAATTTTCCCTTATCAGCACGCACACGTGTGTACTGTGAATCAGCTACATACTACTAGATTGTGCGATGATCACGATGAAGTGTCTTGGCAATGTTGATTGTAGTCATGCCTTGACCTAAACACTCCACAATTTGTTGGTTCTCAGCAGCCGACACATCCTTTTTCTTTCCCATTTTGGCAGAAAATGTAGGCTGCTTAATAATGTGGGACAGCCTTCTTAAGTAGTCTTGCCTTTCATTGGACACACCTGCCAAACTAATTAGCATAGGTGTCTGCAATTACTTACAGTGATATAAAGAACCCTGACACACATCACCATCAATGAGTTTAACTGACAAACAAAAAATTTCTTACCTTATCACTCCTAAACAATTTTTGCATAATAATTTGGAACACAGTGCATATAGTATAGTGAAAATATTCAAAATCTCGTATATATTTCAGGAGGCAATGACGCTCAAAGGCTCAGAATAGGTTACACAGGAATATAAAAAGTTGTGGTGTGGAGGAGGGGGGGACAGCCCAGATTGGTAGGTGGCAAAACTGGCATATATTGAAGTGTATAATGGACGTAAAGCAGTTGCAAATGGATGAATTGGAGAAGTCTGAGGAAGAGGAGGACAAAAAAAGGGGTACTGTATCACCAGATACAAGGTAGTATAGTGAAAATATTCTAAATCTCCGTATATATTTCAGGAGGCAGACAATGACGCTCTCAGGCTCAGTATGGGTTACACAAGAATATAAAAAGATGAAAAAGGGGTACTGTATCAGCAGATACCAGGTATATATAGTCTAGGTAAAATATTGGAAATCGACGTATATAATTCAGGAGTCAGACAATGACTCTCACAGGCTCAGTATGGATTACACAAGAATAGTGTTGAGCGATACGATACCGCAAGTATCGGGTATCGGCCGATATTAGCTCTATCGGACTTTCGATACTTAGTTCCGATATTTTCGTCTTATCGGATACCGGAATCGGAATTGTCACTGTCACTGTCAGTGTCCGTCGGTCAGGTCTGTCAGGAGTCAGCGGCACTTACCTGGCAGAAGATCTCCAGCGGTCACGGGCTGGACTGCTTGATGCCGCCATCATCTTTCCCCGGCGGTCACATGCAGTTTCTCGCGATAACTGCAGTGACTGCTGGGTAATCCCGGCCGTAAAGCAGTCAGTCCGATGACGTCACCGCCGGGGAAGCAGGTAATCAGCTGTGCTGCGTCGAGATGACAGGCTCTGCCTGTCATTGCGATGTAGCAGAGCTGGATCGTCGTGGGACTGTCGTTACTATGGACTGCGTCGGACAGGTGGTATACTGTTGGTTTGTTTTTTTTCTTTTTTTACAGGAGATCGATGGTGTCGCAGGAATGAGTGTATAATAAAATTAATGAAAACTGTGTTGTCTCTTTTATTTCATTAAAATACTTTTTTCTTGCTGTGTCTTTTTTTTTATACATTTAAAAACTTTGGGATTAATAATGGATCGGTGTCTTATTGACACCTCTCCATTATTAACCGGGCTTATTCTCACCGTGCAATCAACGGTGACATTAACCCCTTATTACCCCACTTGCCACCGCTACAGGGCAGTGGGAAGAGCCGGGTAAAGTGCCACAATTGGCACATCTTTTGATGCGCCAAATGTGGGGCTGCTGTAGCCTGGTATTATCAGGCTGTTGAGGGCCAAAATCCATGGGCCTTGACAGTCTTTTAATACCAGGCCGCAGCAGTCTGCATTTTACTTGGCTGGTTAACAAAAATAGGGGGACCCCTACGCCGTTTTTTTTTCAAGGGGATCCCCTATTTTTGTTAACCAGCCAAGCTAAGCAGACTGCTGTGGCCTGGTATTATCAGGCTGGCAAGGTCCATGGATATTGGATCCTTACCAGCCTGAAAAACCAGGCCTCAGCAGTCTGCTTCATCTGGCTGGTTAACAAAAATAGGGGGGACACCACGCCAAATTTTTTTCGAGGGCATCCCCTATTTTTGTTAACCAGCCAAGATATGCAGACTGCTGTGGCCTGGTATTATCAGGCTGGCAAGCAGGGTCGGACTGAGGCACCGGGACACCAGAGAAACCTACGGTGGGCCCAGCTCCTGCGTGGTGGGCCCTGATTTGAAAGGATAGGTCGCGGGGCAGAGGGGGCGGTGACCCCGGGGCCCGCGCTCTGAGGGGGCCCACCCGGAGCTACGATACAGTTACATTCTGCGGCAGAGCAGGGAGAATCGCTCTCCCTGCTCTGCCGCCCGGAAGCTATGGGGCCTGAACAGGCGTTGGGGGAGCCTGGTGCCAGCAGTGGGCCCCCCACCCGTCATCGGAGGGTCAGCTGTATCGGCATCCAGCCGATAAAGCTGACCGCATGGAGAGAGAAGGAGCGAGCGCTCCTTCTCTCCCATAATCCCCCTCTCAGCGTATGACAGCGGGCGCAATAACATCACCTGCCGGCGCCCGCTGTCAGACGCTGAGAGGGAGAACAGTGAGCAGCACAGGAGCCGGGAGGTGAGTTTTTTTTTGATTTTTCGTTTTAATGGGGGTGCAGTCGAGTCCTGGCTGGAGAAGTCGTCATGTCGGTGTGGGCCAGATGGAAAAGACATGAAAAGTGAACAATTCCATTAGAAAGAACATCAGCGGTAAGTCATTATCTGTACCTGTGCTGTAATCTATTATATGTTCTGTAGGACTGGTATTATTTAACACAGACCATATGGCGGTAATATCAATATTGGTCTTTTTATATATAGATTATTTTGGCCAACAGCGCGGTCATTTGCTGAGGTTCTCTGATGATGGGCCCACTCAGAAGTTTTGCCCCCACTAAACCAAAACCCTAGCTATGCCTATGGCCCTCTCTCTAGTCTTTCTTTCTCGCTCTCTTTTCTTTCCTTCTCGCTCTCTGTTCTTTTTTCCCTCTGTTCTTTCTTTCTCTCTTTTCTTTCTTTCCTCTCTTTCTTTCTCTGTTTGTTCTTTCTCTCTCGCTGCTCTTTCTTTCTTTTCCTCAGTACCAGCCACTGTGTCCTCATTACCAGTCAGTGTGATCAGCAGTGCTAAATGGTTACGCTTGGGGCGAGGATATGGGTGTGATTAGCTGTGAAATGGGTGTTGTCGGGGCGTGGCCTAAAATTTTCAGCGGCGCGCAACACGCGCCGCAGCCTTTAATCCTCTTTCCTGTCTTCCAAATTTGGGAGGTATGCTGTATGACCTCCCTACAACTTCTGGCCATGCTCCTGATGAGCGCGACGGATGGTCTCGTGAGGGATCTCCTCCCACACCTGGACTAAAGCATCCACCAACTCCTGGACAGTCTGTGGTGCAACGTGGCATGGCCTAAAATTTTCTGCAGCATGCACAGCGTGCCACAGCCTTTGTCCCTCTTTCCCTTATTCAAAGGTTGGGAAGTATGATGTTGGGCCGCAAGAATATATTTTCTCTGGTGGGCCCAAGGTACTCCAGTCCGACGCTGCTGGCAAGGTCCATGTATGTTGGCTCCTTAACAGCCTTAAATACCATGCCTCAGCAGCAGGGGCGTACATATAAATCATGGGGCCCCATAGCAAAAGTCTGAATGTTCCCCACCCCCCAAAAAAAAAACCCAGAGGCATTGTAAATGTAAAGTGCCAGCACAGTGAGGGAAGTTGAGTCGCACAGAGACAGGGGTTTTGGGGGTACTCGGCACCGATCACGTCGACTTCTATGGGGGATGTCACGAGTAGCACAGCTCGGTCCGTGACCTGGTCGCTCACTGGAATGTGGGATATTTCCAGGGGATGATAGAATGTTTGTGTAGTTTGTCGTGACGCCACCTGTAGTACCTGGTCAGGGTGACCAGCGCTGCTGTGCAGGTCCTCTGGCAGGGATGGTGTAGTGCAGTTAGGTGATAAGTCTTGTACAGGTAAGATGGTATCCTTCCAGGGCAGATAGATGTGAGATAGAGCAATGGTGCAGAGTGATGTAGCAGAGTGGAGTATGCGACGT
This sequence comes from Oophaga sylvatica, assembly GCA_033576555.1. Taxonomy (NCBI): domain Eukaryota; kingdom Metazoa; phylum Chordata; class Amphibia; order Anura; family Dendrobatidae; genus Oophaga; species Oophaga sylvatica. Next base: position 12,141 of record JARQOD010002560.1, on the reverse strand, counting down.
AGTAAGAAAGCAGGAAAGGAAACAATTCTTACTACAAAGACATGCAGCATAAGGCTGCCTCAACCCCTCCCATCCAACTAGCTACACCCTGTTCTAACCAGCCTGAGCTAGACCATCCCATTGGGTCCGCCTACACTCAGCTGGCATAGTGTACTGTTGAATGCAGTGGTTGGAATCAATGGGGTGTTTCCTCCTTACCTGAGAGTAAGTTGTCACACCGCTGGGTGCGATGCAACATCTCTGTGGCGACTGGACCCTCGGGTGCTTCTGTCTTTTCACAAATGCCGGCTTTACCCGGCAATTGAATCAGAGGCTATTTTACTATGTAGAAGTGAATAAACTATAAATATATGTATATATATATGTCACAATGACATGTATATATATATATATATATGTATATGTATTCTAAGTGTGTATATTTTGTGTTTACAAGGAAAGAAAGTGTTTTTTTAGTTGCGATATTTTGTTCCCATAGACTTACATGGGACTTCCGGTATCGGAATCGGATATCGCCGATATTTAGTGATATCGGCGATACCATTCCGATCCGATATTTTTAGATATCGAGCAGTATCACTCAACACTACACAAGAATATAAAAAGATCAGCAAGAAATAATCACACATGTGGGCCAATGTTCCAGGTGTCAATGATGCACTTACGGTTGGGGGGGAGGACGACTTTCTGCAAAAAAGGGTACTGTATCCCAACCGTACAGATGTATGCAGTCTAGGGGTTATTGTAAATCTCCGTATTTATTTCCGGAGTAACAGACAGACACTCACAGGATTAGACCAGAATATAAAAACTAGAAAAAGGGTAATGTATTACAAGCGGCCAGCTGTATACAGGGTTGGGGAAACTGTAAATCTCCGTATATTTTGCCAGAGTCAGACACTGGCTCTCATATGCTCAGTATTGATCACACCAGAATATAAAAAACTAGAAAAAGGTAATGTATTACAAGCGGACAGCTGTATACAGGGTTGGGGAAATTGTAAATCTCCGTATATTTTGCTAGAGTCAGACACTGTCTCTCACAGGCTCAATATTGATCACACCAGAATATAAAAACTAGAAAAAGGGTAATGTATTACAAGCGGCCAGCTGTATACAGGGTGGGGGAAATTGTAAATCTCCGTATATTTTGCTAGAGTCAGACACTGGCTCTCACAGGCTCAATATTGATCACACCAGAATATACAAACTAGAAAAAGGGTAATGTATTACAAGCGGACAGCTGTATACAGGGTTGGGGAAATTGTAAATCTCCATATATTTTGCCAGAGTCAGACACTGGCTCTCACAGGCTCAGTATTGATCACACCAGAATATAAAAAACTAGAAAAAGGTAATGTATAACAAGCGGACAGCTGTATACAGGGTTGGGGAAATTGTAAATCTCCATATATTTTGCCAGAGTCAGACACTGTCTCTCACAGGCTCAGTATTGATCACACCAGAATATTAAAAACTAGAAAAAGGGTAATGTATTACAAGCGGACAGCTGTATACAGGGTTGGGGAAACTGTAAATCTCTGTATATTTTGCCAGAGTCAGACACTGGCTCTCACATGCTCAGTATTGATTACACCAGAATATAAAAACTAGAAAAAGGGTAATGTATTACAAGTGGACAGCTGTATACAGGGTTGGGGAAATTGTAAATCTCCATATATTTTGCCAGAGTCAGACACTGTCTCTCACAGGCTCAGTATTGATCACACCAGAATATAAAAACTAGAAAAAGGGTAATGTATTACAAGCGGCCAGCTGTATACAGGGTTGGGGAAATTGTAAATCTCCGTATATTTTGCCAGAGTCAGACACTGTCTCTCACAGGCTCAGTATTGATCACACTAGAATATAAAAACTAGAAAAAGGGTAATGTATTACAAGCGGACAGCTGTATACAGGGTTGGGGAAATTGAAAATCTCAGTATATTTTGCCAGAATCAGACACAGGCTCTCACAAGCTCAGTATAGATCACACCAGAATATAAAAAGTTGAGGGGTGGAGGAGGGGGAAGACAGCCCAGATAGGGAGGTGGCAAAATTGGCATATGTTGAGTTGTATAATGGACGTAAAGCAGCTGCAAATGGAGGAATTGGAGAAGTCCAAGGAAGAGGAGGACAAAGTGAGCCATTTTGCTGGCAACCTATGTGTCATCAGGGGAAAGTGGGACAAAATCCTTTGCAACCCATGCATGTTTCATTTTAATGAAGGTTAGATCATTAACATTTTGCATCGACAGACCGGTCCTTCTTTCTGTCAGGATTGATCCAGCAGCACTAAAGACTCTTTCTGATAGCACACTACCAGCAGGGCAAGCGAGCTCCTGTAAGGCATATTGTGCCAATTCAGGCCAGGTGTCCAGTTTACAGGCCCAATAGTCAAAGGGGAATGACCAGTGAGGGAGAACATCGATAGGGGAGGAGAAGTAATTTTTAACCATAGTTGACAACTGCTGTCTCCTGTCTGTTGCTATAGATTCACTATTATCAGGCGTGTGAGCTGTCCTGGAGAAATCAGTCCACAACATGGTCATGAAACCCCTGTCTCCATCGCCACTTCGGCTGTGTGGACCATGAACACCTCTTCCATTTGGCCCAGTATGGCTCGTGGTAGAACCTGCACCGCTGCTGTTTGCTTTGAATTAATGTAACAAACGGTGTTATGTTTCTGTAACTGAGGAGAAATAGCAAAAATAACCAAAGTAGCAATACACCAGAGAGGCTGGAAACTATTGGGATGCAGGGCCCTGAACTAACCGCAACACTAGAAGTAGCCGTGGAGCGTACCTACGGTGATCCTAGACGCCTCGTCACAGCCGGAGAGATAGCTACACCTAAAGGCAGAAAGATGAAAGCTAACTGCCCCGTGCAAACCCCCCAAAGAATGGAACCCCAAAAATTTAAACTTTTTGACAAGAGGAAAATAGAACCGACAGAAAAAAAATGAGAAAAAGTGGGGCCCAAACTGTCTAGATAAAAAAATTGGAAAAGAATCGCTCAACCCAAAAAACCTACAAAAATACCAACACTTTTGTTAACAAAAAACCCCGGACACCAACCTTACACCAAATCAGATCTCTGGTTAAAACACAGAAATTAGCAAAAAAAAAGGGTCACGGGGCAGGCAAAATGAAAAAAAAAAATGAGCCCCAATGCGGCCGGCCCCCAAAAGGGGGGCCCGGCTAAGTCTTGAAAGGCCCAAACCCCAACCAAGGGAAAAAACCAACCAGGGGAAAAAAAAAAGCAACCCTTTTTTAAATGAAAGTAGTAAGCAAGTGAGCTCCAAAAGATGAAGCAATTGATTCCGGGGAAAGGCGCGGGGGTTCAGGTCCAAAATTTGCCCCTTGGGATCCGCTAAAAACCTTCTGCAATTGTTATTTTCCTCAAACCACGGGGGGAGCCCCCCCTCCAAGGCCCCCAGAGTATTAAACAGTACCCCCCTTGAGGAGGGTCACCGAACCTCCCCCGGGGAACCGGGGCGAAAGGGGCTCGATGATGGGGAATCAGTCCCCCAGCATGGGGTCCAACAAACCCCCCAGAATTTCCTCCTAAAAAACCCTTTTTCCCCTTTAAACCCCCAAATATGGAGTTTCGTTGCAAAACGAAACCAAATTTTCTAAACCCAATCTCCAAATCCCTCAAGAAAAAAGGGGTAGGGGGCACCATGGGCAACTGTCTCGAAAACTCTTCAAAAGGGGACTTTGGCACGTTGGGGATCTTAAATGCCCGGGGAAAAGCAAAAGAAGGAAACCGGATTAAAATTTTCCCCCATGATTTAAAAAGGTTTTAAAAAACCTTGGTTAAAAATTTTGGGGAGATAAACCCCCTTCTTGGGGTTTTTTCTGGGGACAAAAACCAAAAGCCCCCATTTAAAAAAACGGGCCATCTCGGCCCCGGTTGGCAAAGCGGGCCTTTCTTAAGGAGAAAACCCTCCCCACTTGGTCCAAGATTGCTGCATTCGCCCAAAAACAGAGTCAACCCCCGGCGACGGGGGCCTCCATTCCCCCAAGAAAATCGATTGTGAAACCAGATTGAAAAAAAAAGGATACATCAAGGTGGCAGGCTCCCCCTATTTTAAAGCAAACTCACCCAAAAGGCAAAAAAGAGCCCGTATTGACAGAGACACAAAACCTCGTAACCCCAAGGTCTTTTTTTTCTCTCGTTTGTCCTTGGTCTGAGGGGAATGCAGATGAGAAAGAAACTGAACCCAGTTTAGAAAAAATTTGTCCCCAAAGGAAACAAATGGACCCCTCTGTCGAAACAATGTTCTGGAAAATGCCATGTAAGGCTTTAAAAAACCCTACAGAGAGCAAGGTTGGACGGAGCAAGTCCCACAGTACTGCACAAACCCCGACGTCACGAGACAAAGTGGGGCCCCAAAAGGGGGCTGACTCCCGAGTCTCTGGTAAAAAAAAAGGGGGTGCCCGCCAAAGGGAAAATGAATCTCAGACATCAACTCTTCTTCCCGGTCTGGACAAACAATTCCAAAAAAGGGGGCCTTAGGTTTTTCCCCCCGACACCCCCGGCCCAGTCTCAAATTGGGGCAGATGGCAGAAGGAATACCCCTTCGAATCAGCGGATCATTTAAAATCGGAGAACCCAAAGAAATCCCCCGAGAGGCCCCCCTTAAACTTTTTTTGCCCGGAAAAAAAACCACAAAATTAAAATTTTTTGAAAAAAAGGGGGCCCCCTGGCCTGTTAGAAAAAGCGTTTACTGATTAGAATAAACCGGGGTTTTTTGGTCCGTAGGCCCTTTTACCTGATATTTGGCCCCTTCCCCAATGTCTCCCTCTTAAAGGCCCACTTCGGCCCAAAAAACTCCGATTACCCACTCATTTAATTTTGTTCGTTGGGGAACATTTTTAGGAAGAAGGCGCAAGGGTTTTTCTTAGAGGTTCTGGATCCCTTTGGGGGCAAAACGGCACGCCCCAATCTCAAAAGCTCAACCCCCCTAAACGGGCAGAGAAACTTCAGGCTGCCGTAGAACGGGCCCCCCCTACGCTGCTTTAATAAAGCAGACAAGGGGGGGGAAAAACAAACATGTTTTTAGTCCATAAGCAAACCCATTAAAAAAAAAATTTTAAAGGAGAGAATGAACCGCTTTAATTAAAAAACAAACCTCCTCAGGAGGACAATTACCACATGGAAAAACCCTTTTTGTTTAAATCACCCCCAAATTTTTTTCAAACCAGAAAATTCCAAAATTTACGATAAAAAGGAAAAACCCAAAAATCCGAAGACCTTCTGTGAGGGTTGAACCCGACACAGATGGCCTGAACCTGCCGGGCCATTCAATAACAACGGGACAAAATAACCCAGAAAGGCCCCTTTTTTACCAAAAAAGACACTTTGACCCTTCAAAACAGAGCATTACCCCCAAAATCTGGAAACATCCAAAAAATTTTTACTGAGATCCCAGTTTTTTAAAAAATCGTATATCCAAATAAAAAAACAGAAATGAACCGCAAAATCCCTGAAATATCATTCATGAAGGTTGGGGGAAAACGGGGGGCTTTTGTAAGCCCAAAAAAGGGTCACTGGTATAAAATCCCCCCCTGGGTATTAAACGCCGTCTTTCTTTCACCCCGGCTTAAAGCAATGGTTTAAACCCCCCCCCTGAGGTCAAGTTGTTAACCCTACACTTTTCACTGGGGAAAATAATCAGAAATCAAGGGTAAGGAAATATGTTTTTAAAATGTTTAATTCAGGGGTTAGTCATCATGGCCCAATGAAATCCTTTTTGGCCCACAAAGAAATAACCGGTCCCAAAGGGGGCAAGAGGGGTTTTTTTGACCTTCCCCAAAGACCCTTAATATAAGATCGCGCTGTGTTCAGGTACAAAAAAAAAAAAGGCCCTTTTTGGAAATTTACCCCGGGGACATACTTAGCGAATTTAGCCCTGTAGGGGTTGGGGCGACTTACCTCACAAAACCTCAAAAAAAATCAGTGAAAAAATCGGGAAATTCTGGACTGGGGAGAGGCAGAAAAAAACTGGAGTGTCAGATTAACACATTGGAACCCCAACGGTCCAGACACAGATTCCTACCAAACAGGATTTGAGTCTGTAACCAAGGAAACCCGTACAGTAATGTCATGAGTTATGCAATATAGAAATTTGCAACTCTCTGATGCTGGTTCAACCTAATTATCAATAGAGAAAACTGGGGTTTTTCCCCGCCAAAGGGGTTTGGAATCAATGCCCAGCAAAGGAATTGACTTCCGCAGGGGATCAAAGGAAACCAAACCGTTTGGCATAGTCAAAATCCATCAGGTTAATAGCTCCCTGAATCAACAAAACCCTAGCCGAAATGTGGACAGGGAGCAAATCAGGGTAACAGTCAACAAAGTTTAGTCTGAACAACCCAAGAAACTGAGCGTGAAAAAATCTTCCAAAATAAGGGCAAACGGAAATAGCATGAGAAGCGTCTCCCAGTAGAAATATTCCCATTGCGCTTTTGAAATCATGCGCTGAGCCCCGGAGTCATCCATACACTGCATGGCTCAGAAGCTGGCTCCCAATGCAACATATCTCACGCAACCTCAGCGCTCACACAAACGTTTTTTGTCAATTTGAATAGCCAAAGAATAAATCACTGAGACCAAGGGAACAGGGAATCCCACTATAACATCCTTTCATTTTCGGGACAGACCCTTCCGAAAAAGGGCTGCCAAAGATCATCATTCCATTTGGTCAGGACTGCCCACTTTCGGATTTCGACAGTACAGCCAGCGTTTTCACGCCCCTGATTAATGCCAACAAGGTCTTTTCAGCTTGATCAGTGACATTAGGTTCACGTACAATAAACCCAAAGCCTGAAAAAATGCATCAACATCTTTTAAAACAGGATCCCCAGGTGTCAGGGAAAAAAAAAGCCCAATCCTGAGGGTCGCCGCTCGCAGAGAGATGAAGTTTGAATGCTGTGCTGGTTCCCTGAGGACTTAGGTAAAAGCAAAAAACAACTTGCAGTTTTTTTAAAATTTCAGAAATTTAACCGATCCCCCAAGAAAAATCTGGCATGGGATCCTAGGTTCCCAAACAGGCAACCCGAAAGTAGACAGAAATCTTCTGAACCTCAGCGGCAAGATGCTCCACACGGCCAGACAACTCCATTGAGGACAAAGCAAAATTCCTTCACACCCAAAGGGGAAAAAGGGAAAAAATGCAACAAATAGAAAAAAAATTTTGACAGCTACCTTTTTTTTTTTTTTTACTTATTTTTCCCTTTTTGATACCATAAAATTTTCAGTGTGGGGTAAAACTGTTATGTTTCGGTAACTGAGGAGAAAAGCAAAAATAGCCAAAGAGAATACCCAGAGAGGTGGAAACTGTTGGGTTGCAGGCCCTGAGTAACCGCAACATAGAAGTAGCCGTGGAGCGTCCTACGGTGATCCTAGACGCCTCGTCACAGCGGAGAGATAGTACACCTAAAGGCAGGAAAAATGAAAACTAACTGCCCCATAGCAAAACCCCAAAGAAATAGGAAGCCCCCAAACAGAATGGCGGTTAAAACAAGGAGGAAAATGAACACAGACAGAAAATAAAGATAGAGCAAACCCGGGGCCCAATACTGTCTAGATAAAAAGTATAGGAAAGAATTCTGACGCAACCAAAAAACCCTGAAAAAAAATACCAACACTTCTGATTACAAAAAAAAACCCGAGATCACCGACCTCTAACACCCAAATTCGTCTTGGTGTAAAACACAGCAATTCAGAAAAAAAAGGTTTTCATGGAACAGAGGGAAAAGGCAAACACAACTGATCACAAATGCAGAGCCAGGCCCCAAAAGGGGACACTGAGTCTGCTGCAAGGCAGCAAAACCAAAAAAGGAAAAAACCAACCAGAGGAAAAAAAAAACAGCAAAATCACTTATCTAATGAAACAGTAATGCAAGCTGAGCCCAAGCAAGACGAAGAACATGATTCCGTCCAAGGTGCTGGGAGTTCAGGTACTTATACAGCCCATTTTGGATTCGCTGAAAGCCATTCTGAAAATTTGTTCTTACCCTCAGAACCCCGGAGGGAGCCCCGCTCCGAAGCGCCTTAACGTATTACAACAATCGTTTTTCCAGAGTTGCTTGTTTGTTCACCAATATTAGCTCTGGTTCTCCGTGGCATGATGTTCTGTATTTGCCTTTATAATGGATTGGATGCTGGCCAACCAGTAGTCATATCCTTCAAATTTTGGCAATGCGGGGGCCCTTTTTAGGAATCTCAAAGGGATAGTCAAATCAGTGGGCCAATGTTCCTTTTTCAGTGATGCACTGCCAGTGGTGGTGGAAAGTTGTAGGAGGATTGCAGGAGATAGTTTTGCCTTCGTGAAGGAGCTCTCGGAAAGGAGGTTTTTTTTCCCATCTGGACTGTATCACCTGCCCCCTTCCCGAGGAAAGAGGCCGCTTCTGGCACTTGTTCCAGGGCTAAGCCCCTGGCCCACCCCTGGCAAGCCGGGGGGGTGGGAGGTATACATTAGGCGGATCATCTAGCCAGTCCCAGGGGGAGGGGAAAAGAAAGACTTTGGGGGTCGCCAAAGCTCCAGGAAACTGGGGGCCCCTGAAGCCGGGTCATGGGGTTCCTCCTCCGGAGGGGAGGAGAGGCGGTCATGGGTGCGGCAGTGGGCCCCCCTAACATTGGGGCTCAAAACAGCAGGAAGCCCTTTTACCACCTACGCCCCCCCGCATACATGGGAAACCCCTGCGGTATAGGAGGTGCCAAACGCTTTAGGAGACTCCGGGAGGAGTTGTGGGGAGCCGGGTATGGCCAAGAACAGGCTCCCCGCCTCAAGACGAGCTAGGTCTCTGCCCCCGAGCAGAGTTGAAGGGGGTTTTCAAGGCCCTGGAACATTGGAGAGGGCCCTGGGGGAAGCGGCCCCTTTGGAAAAGCCCGGGGAATGATGCCGGTTTCAGGGCCAAATCGGTGGGTATCAAGGGGGGTCAGGAGGCAATTCCAGGTGGAGGATGAGGATTAGGAGAAAAATCCTTACACCACCCCACCTGAAGACCTGGTGGTGTAAGCGATATCCAGGTATCATGCAGGGATAGCTCCTGTGAGGTTCCCTCACATCAACTCCAGAAACTCAGAGGAAATGGGAGCGAGGGGGATGATGGAGGGAACAATGCAGCAGTAAGGGGGGCTGTCTCATATAAAAAAAGTCCGGCGATCAAGTCCCCAGCACGTTTGGGGTGTTGTTTGGAGACGAACGCGAGGATGAGGCAACCAGGGGAAAAAAGGCGGAAGCCTAAGGCTAAGTTGTTGATAAATTTGTTTTTGTCCCCCTTCCAGGGCTCCGCTTTCCCTGGGTGTGGAATCCGCAGCCCCCCCCAGCTCGGGCCCGTGGTGGATCCACAGCGAGGGAACGGGAAAAGAAAAAGTCTGCGGGTCCTGTGCCATGTCTGGGTGCTAGCTCAGACTCAGGCAGTGATATTGAGGCGGCCCGCCGGGTTAGCAGTAATGTTGGTGTTAATGGTGGTGATGCTCGGGCTCAGCCTCTGTGGCAGGGAGGCTGCCTGGGTGCCGGGCACACACACAGCCAGGGCCGACCTCCGGCGGCGAGAGTGGGGTTCTGGGCACCCACACACAGACCGTAAAATTGGATGGCCATGGGGGTCCAAAACCAAGGAAGGCCTGAAACGTGAAGCAACAGTTAAAGTTGTGTAGGGTGCTGGTCGCTCCTCTGGGGGCGTACGCAGCAAGTGGGGTTCCTGGCAGTAGCTCCAATAAGGGGCCATCGGATGCCCCGCAACCGTGAATGCCGAAGGGATGGCCAGTACACCCAAACCAGGCATGGGGAGCAAGGAGGCGGTGAAAGGCATGCGAGGGGGAGGGGCCCCTCCCAGAGTATTACCTGCCAGCAAAGGTGGCGGCATGCGGGGGCATTCCCTCCTCAGTTTTTAAACGGCCTCTGTGCTCGGTCAGGTGGGGGGGGGCGTGGCCTCAAAAGGGGTTGCTGCCCAGCTGTGTGATGCGACCGAAGGGTGGCTTTGGCCTCGGCGGGCCCCGCCTTCTGTCCCATCCCTCACACCAACCATCTGTAAGGTCCCCCTACCAAACTAACCCGTAAAAGAAAAAAATTGACACAAGGGGTTTTTGGGTTTGTCCCTTGCCCCCCACCTCAGTTGGTGGTGCAGGGGCTCCGGCGCCCTGATAAGGCTGTCGAGGGGCTCCAATGGAGGGCAGGGAGTGGGGGCAGAGCCCGTCCCGCCCTGGTCAGGAAAAAAAAAAACTGAAATCGGGAGCTCGGGAAAAGCGCTGCTGCTCCTGGCCCAGACCGAACACAATGAATAATGGGCTCCGTTCTGAGTCTTAAAGGGGCGGCGGGCTCCTGGGCTCGGACAAGTCCGTCCAGCCAGGGCCCCCAACATAAAGGGAAATGCAAAATAAAATAATAATGTGGAAGTTGGGGATGAATGTGGCATGGAGACGGCATGGATAACGGTAAGGATTAAGTAGGGATGGTGTGTGTGAGGCGAGTGGGACGTATGAGGGAATGAATGAAGGTGCGAGTATAAGTATGGGTGGTGGGGGGGGTGGCCCATCTGCCCCCCCGGCCTTGAGACCCCGTACATTTGCGGGGATCCGCGGCCAGGGCCCCGGGTAGGTCTCGGGGTTCAGGGGTTTCTCGGGGGGTCTCCTCGCCTCGGGCTCCGAGGACGGGTTTTGCGCCGCCGTTTTTGGAGGCCCCAAAGGGGAGAGAGGCGATCACGGTAAAGGGGAAGAGAGGTGGACCTGTCTTTCGGTTGGAAAGACATGGCTTGGCTGCCTTCAAAGAGAGAAGGGAGGGGGAAACCATTTGGTCCCTCCTGACAGCCGGGCCAGGGCAAGCCAGGAGGAATTAGTATTATGTGGAGGGGCAGGAAGCTTGCCCTCCCAAAGATGGTGGTGGAGCTCCTCCTTAAGATGGGCTTAGGCAATGGACATCTTTGCCCCTGACCATCCTTCGGCTACCTTGTCTTTGACATCAGCTTCGGTGGCCTGGGGCTTGACTCTTCGGTCAAACTACAAGCTGGTGAAGGAGGAGCCCGGATGGCGAGATTTGCTAGCAAGCGGTTTTTTCGCCAAAATGCCGTAAGGGAAATGCCGTGGTGACCCGTAACGAGTCACTCTTGGCGTGGATTAATGACGGTCTTTCCGTTATGGGGAAGTCACTGATGTCCCCAAAAAAAAAGGGATGATTTGGTAACTGGTCAGGGGGGTGGACCTTCATGATTTAGGTTGAAGGTCTCAGGGGGTATTTTACCAAACAACCCCCCTCTTCCTTGGGGGATAGGATCTGGTTTCCACCAGGGGCAAAAGAAGGTCTGCCACAATGCGGTGACCCCCGCAACTTCAGCGAAAACTGAAGGTGCAGAAATGTGCCTTGGGGTGGCGGGGTAGGCCATCTCGCAGCATCTTGCAAAGAATTCGGTGCCCCTGTGGGTGACCTTTGGTCCCATAAAGCCGTGCCCCCGCTCCTTCACCAAAAGCCGCTTTGGCCCGGTGGGGGGGGGACCGAAAGGGGGGAACCCTTTGCGGCCAGCCTCTGCTGTGGCAAGTGGTGGTATTTGGGGGGGGAGTAAGGGGCCGTGGGAAGGGCAATGCCCCCAGAGGTCCTGCTTACCAGAGGAGGCAGGAAAAATGCCATGGGGGGGGGGCGGGGAAGCCTCAGGTAATGGGAATGCCCGCCCCCCTCAAGCTGGGGCTAGTGTCTTGAGCCCTGGGGGAGGAAGAGGAGTGCAGGAGATCAGGAGGAAGGAGAGGGAGGAAAAAACCCGCTGAGTCCCACAACTCCCCCAGTATGAAAGGTGGATAGGAGATCAAGATCAGCCTACATAAAGCATGGGAAAAAAAAGTACCAAAAAAAGGGGGAAGAAGGTGTAAGTCCCCGATCCTCCTCCCTCACCGTAAGTAATCAGCGGAAGGGCCCACCGACCCCCTCTGGTCACTATCTCAACGTTCCAAGCCTCGGGACTCGGATGAAGGTCCAGGACGAGGTGAGTGCCGGGGCGGCCAAATTGGGGGTTTCAGGGGGGCGGAGTCCCGTCCCCAGGGACACTGTTTCCCCTGGGGTGGGAAGATCAAAGCCCGGAGGTGGGAACACGGGAGGATGGATACCTCGCTTCCCTAAAAAAAAATGTCGGACCCCCCTTC